>PNEQ01042928.1:99475-124515 GCA_003012365.1 Medauroidea extradentata | reverse complement strand
CAGTTCTTGTTGCCAGACTGGGCAGTCTCTGTTGCTTGCTGTGTGTGGCCCCTGGCAGTTTGTACATTTGGGTTGTATGTTAGGCTCATGTTTATGATGGCAAACGTTCGTGTGATGTGGGCCAGAGCAGATGACACATGATTCGGGTTGGCCGCAGCATGAGCTGTGATGGCCAAATTGCTGGCACCTGTAGCACTGGTGTGGCTTGTACAATTTTCTGTAGGGTTCTGTTGTGACCCTGATGCCACCTAAATTGGTTAGATTTATGAGCGCCTCCTTATTTTCTGGTGGGGTTTCAATGACGTGAAGGGGCATTGGTATCTTTTCCTGAGTGTCCCTGTTTTTCTTCTTAAGTTGTTTGATGGAGATGACAGTGATTCCTTCTTCTTGGAGGTATTCAGTTACTTCCTCCTCACTGCAGTGTGGCATGAACCCTCTAATGACTGTAGTAAAACTTGTTGGTTTGGCCCTGTATGTGTGATGTGGAATGTTTTTTTCCTTGAGGATTTGGAGACATTTGTTGTGGGTATCCCATTCCATGCAGTTAATTTTTCCTCCTTCATTTGTGTAGATGAGTGCTGTTCGGTTGTTTGTGGCCTTATTAATTTCTCTGGCCAGCTGCATGAATTGGTGATGCGATTTAATGAGAATGGAAGGCGGTCGACTGTGAGACTCTGAGGTTTGCTGACCTCTAGATTGGTTCTCCATTTGATTTGGGGTTGATTTATTATCAATTTTTTTATAGTCTTGTTGTGGGGTGTCTGCTTTTCTTTTCCTGTTTGTAATGGTGGTCCAGTTTTCCTGCCTGCTGTTCGAATGAGTCCCTGTTTCCTTGAAATAATGGTAATGTGGGGCGCCTATTTCACCCCAGCGACCCTCATGGCCATCTGGGGTGAGCCCCAACTCAGTCTACTGATGAGGAGACTGGAAAAACCATGGGTTTATATAGGGTAAAGCCCCTTATCGACCAATCAGGAGACAGTTTGTCTCCCTTAAAATAGTGAGCCCCGTACCGTAACCAATACTCCAGATAATATGTAAACAATCCTTTGGTAATACGCTTACCCCAAAGGATTTAGAAACTTATAAACCCCGTTCTCTAGCTGAATTAATTTACAAGAATGAATGCGAAGTAAAGTCTCATTAATTGCATTACTGCATGGAAAACAGAAAATTGTTAAACTGCACATGGTTAGTTTTGGAGTGGCCGCTTTGTTTACCTACAACTTGAGTTAGGGCAGGACAATCTTTAAGAAGGGAAGCATTAATTTACTGAAAAATTTAAACCCAAGATTAATCGAATATTAAGGGCCCTTCATAATAACCGATACAGGTGTAACGGACACGTAAATACGTTAAAAATATTTTTTTCCAATTTTTGAAATGTGCCACAGATAAGTGAGAGCGCTGTTTATATATATTATAAATTTGTGTTTTTTATGCAATTAAATAGGTTCTTCTGAAAACGTAGTAGTTATATAACGGTAAAAGAAACTACGCTCCAGGCTGCTGTTTTCCGGTACATCAGTGGGTTTTCGTCACTTCACACGTACTTTGTGATTGACAACATTACTGTTGTGTTGTTTTAATTATTTACTGCCATGTATCTGCCATTGTTATTTGTATTGTTGTAATTATTAGAGAGTAGCCTATACAGACACGTGTTGACTGAAATAAATACTGCTCTTCAGCATGTATGTATCGAAGGCTGATCTGTGCGCAACACTTAAAATTCGAAAATCATTGTTAGCATAGTTATTTTATTTCATTATTTCAATACTGATTCATGATTTTGGGCTTTTTCCATTTACGATGGTTTAAACGTATAACTTCAGTTGAGTTTTCAGTGGAATTGCGATCAGTAGCGGCCGGTATATAATGGCACAAGTGGACGTGTACACCCAGTTTTCTGTGAAGCATTTTTGTAAAATATATAAAACATTCTTGTGTGTTTTGTAGTGCCAAATGTTCGTCTAACCGATCACAAATGCACGGAGTTTTCATGCTGTAAAGCTGCGATGTTGCAACACTGTACTGTGCGCACCAGAGCTGTGCTCTTCACTCGGCCTCTCTTTTTGGCTTCTGCGCATTGTAAAAGTGTACAAATCTGACTGTGCTCATGCCTGTTGATCGCGGAAACTGTTCCTTCTTTCACCTCGTGGTGGCAGCACCTACTGGCGCAGCTAGTGTTACATCCCCACAACTATAAAACACTTCGCTAGATGCCAGCACCATTTATCTAATACCAGACCAAACAAACATTCTGAGCAATTACGTGACACGAGCCGTGAGCGAAACTGGTGAGAAGACGCTGTGGTTTTAATTGTAAAATAAATGTCAATATTACAGAGTGCAGGTATTGAATGTATATTACCACAGATACTAATTTTACACATTTCACTCTAGATAAGAAATATTATCCAATAACCATAATAGAAAATAATATTTAACATCGGACGTTACGAATAAAGAAAATATTAATCATCATTTAGTTGCCGAAAATGATTGCGGTACAATTAAATTTAAACTGCGTAGAACATTATACGTACTTACTGCTTATTTAAGACACACGTTGAAATTTGCCCGAAAATCAAATAAAAGGAAATGAGAAAAAACTTTCAGTGCTAATAATGAAAAATTTAGTAAAACAACATGAAATTTAGTGTGTAGAAACAATTTGTGACTGTTTTAAATTAAAAATGTTATTTCTATATCATTTTTCTAGACAATGTGTGAACATCCATTATCTGACTTCACCGGTCGCTACTGTGTATAGGTATGCATTAAGTGTAACACATGTTTTCTATTTTCGTTACTGGCAGAACATCTTATTACATGCTTGAATTTTTCAAATCGGATATGTGATATTTAAGATATAAATTTTGAAATTATTATGTAAATCTCAAATGCTCGTACTTTATTCGTGTGTAAAAATAGTAAGCATATTTTTTTAATAAATTTATTAAAACAACTCGATAAATAAGTGGACCATAAAAATGAGTGGGAACCAGTTTTTTTTTTTTTTTAATTGGAATCAGATGGTAAGGAAATTGAGATGATATTGCTAAAATTTAAAAGTAAACCTGTTTTATAACAGCAGAGCTGGCAGGGTTCGGTTTTCGGTGACTTACCGCATAAATCATTACCGTACCAAAAAGTAGACTCCAAATAATATGTAAACAATCCTTTGGTAATACGCCTACTACAAAGGATTTAGAAACTTAAACCCCGATCTCTAGCTGAATTAATTTATAAGAATGAATGCTAAGTAAAGTCGCATTAAGTGCATTACTGCATGGAAAACAGAAAATTGTTCAACTGCACACGGTTAGTTTTGGAGCGGCCGCTTTGTTTACCTGCACAAGTTACATGTCCTGGCAACAGGAATGGCAGTTGCGACTGCATTTATGAGGATTTGGTGACAAAAACGTTAACGCACAGTTTTAGAACGCTCGTTTGAGAACAGTACTTTTAAGTGGTATAGTAATAAGTGAGGAAGAGAACGAGAATGAAAGCCTTACTTTACGAATTGAAGTACTTATATGATTAATTCGACCAATCAGTAATTTTCTAGAGTGAAACGATGTTTTGCACCGACAATTTTCTGTTCGATGCAAAACATAGTTTCAATCTAAGCAACCACTGACTGACCAAACTAACCAAATTAGCAATACAAGTATTCCAAGTCATAAAACGAAGCTTTTACTATCATTATTTTCCTAACTGACTATGTTATCACATAAAACACACGTACACGAGCCGGGGTTCTAAAACTTGTGTGCGTGAAGTTATAAATACCTCGCTAAGTCTTCTTGAATGCAGCTGCAACTGCAGGTAAACACTCTATAAGGAGCCATGCACTGGCCAACAATTTTTTACAGTTTTCAATGCACAAATGACATCAAGCAAATGTACATTGCAGATATCAGTGGGCATTAAGCTCGGCATATATATTGTAAACGTCATTAGTGTTATTAAAATATTTTTACACAATCTCGCAACAATATAAAAATTTCAGTTACCATCCCATCACGAAAAGTCAAACGGCGAACGGGACTTCCGAACTTTGCTCCAGATCACTATCTATCGAGCCGATATTTTCACTCTGTCCTGAACGCTCACGGGAGAAACGTGCCAACATGAGAGCTTGAATAAAAAAATTGTCGGATGCGTATATCGTGATCACCCTGATTTGAGATACAAAGAGCCAGACCGACGATAAAAAAAATGCGTGCAGAGTGAGCGGCTGCCGGGTGTATTAGTGAAATATTCATAACGGCCAGTGATCAGGGGTTTAGTTGAGGAGGGGGTGGGGAGATAATCCCCTGGCGTGGTTGGCTGGCGTGATTGTCGGTATGCGGAGGATCGCGGGACGAGCCGCACGTAAATAACGAAGAAGAGAGCGCGCAGTCCGGCACGTGCATAATGCACGTGGTCACTGCACTGCTCGCGATCACACCGCCGTCAACCTGACCTGATCACTAACCCAGGTCCACACTATTCTCATGTTGGAACAACAACAGCAAGACAGAAGCGACGCGAATATAATAACTTGCCAGCCAATCGGCGTCGAGGCTTTTGTGACGTAACGACAAAACTGGCGGACGCGACGCGAGTTCCAAAATGAAAGGTTTTCTATATTTTTCGCGCAGTGGACGCGACAAGGTTGAAAATCGAAACTAATTTTGTGTCTAAAATTTTGCTGAAACGGTCGAGTTTGTAGTAAATTGTATTTGTTAATTTTACGAGAAAATTTTGTTTATTAAGACAAGCAAATCATAATCTTTTTAACCAAACTTGTAATTCGTATTTAATTTATCACATTTGGGAACGCCAGTGGTTATTTTTAAAAGAAAATGCCTATATATACACACACACATGTGTGTATATATATATATATATATATATATATATATATATATATATATATATATATATATATATATATAACTTATATAACAAAAAGTTAGTATGTAGCGACAAAGAACTATCTATATTTTAGTAACTACCGCGCGGCTAACGAATAAGTGTTCGCAACATTAAGAATTGTTAGTAATAATCATAAGAGAGACATTTTTTTGTTTTAAGCGAACTGTAACCTTTATAAGCCAACTTGTAATTGTATTTTTTTTTCTCACATTTTGGAATGCCAATATGTATTTTATATGACATTGAAATTCTGTAAACATATATGGGTTTATATATAGAATATATATATATATATATTTATATATATATATATATATATCTGTGTGTGTGTGTGTGTTTGAATTTATGGATCGTACTAGAGGTAAGTAAGTAGTAGCAAGTAACTATTTGCAATTGAAACTGTACCTTACCCTACTTAGGGGCTAGCACCTCAACCACTGGTGACGGTAACAAAATCACAAGAACAAGGTAAGGAAGGTGACGAATCCCTATAGATTTGCAAGGGCGCTAAAGCAAAAGTAATCCTCACTCAAAAGTAAATCAAACTCGTAACTTCACCTCAGTAAAGTTATACCAATCAAACATCAATAGCAGCGATTAAAATCACATTAATGTTCCAATCAAGAAAAGGTATACTGTAACTGCAACTTCAATTAAAGATCAAATATCGGGTTCAGTCCCAACAGGGATTTATTCAAAACTCAAAATCAAATAACAAAACATCAACATAACCATTAACCATTTTACAAACTCAAAAAATCAGCAACACAAGTTAAAAAGTTTAAATATAAAGAAAAATATGAAAGTACAGGCATAACATTAAACATTAACTTTATGAATTACTATAAACAGGCGTGCAGAAGTATCAGTTAATCTGTCCATCTGAATAAAATGACTCCGTGAAGGCATAAATGAGAGTACTGCAAAGGGTGTAGCGAAAGACAAAGACAAATATTACACATGTGCTAGCCCTATCCTTATAGGAAACTAACTTTAACAATAACAAAGAACAATGCTGAGTCCCATACCTCAGTAGCGAATACACAATACGACCACAAGTCTGAAAAAAACCATATACTTTTAGGTGGTAAACTTCAGGGGGACACACGCCCCGAAACACACATACACCACGGGGACACCGCCCCAAAACACATACAGCAGCAAAATCTACCGAGTCCCATACCTCGGTAGTATGCATACAATACCTATCACCCTAACACAGTTTCAAAGCAGGCACACACAGTGCATGAAAATTACTCAATCCAAATATTATAAATGCTCTGCTATAAATTTACTTTCTCTGCAAAGGTCTAACCTTGAAAATTACACGCCAGCAATTATTAATTAACAAATACGAATAAAACTAAAACTGTTTAAATGTCTGCCCCCCCCCTTCTCTCTCTCTCTCCCTGAAAGCTGAAAATATAGAAGTTACCAGAAGTTAAACATTGAAAAACCCGAACGCGAAAGTTAACCTGAATTATTAAGTAGGACTTGGGCCATTATGCTACAGGACTTCAACTCAAGAAAAATAACAAATAACTAAACGTGCGCCGAAAATTAATCAAGTCCTGCAGCACAACAACCCATTCCACATTTACAATAACGAATAATAAGACTGACACTTACATTTCACTGGAAGCCGACTGAACGCACAAATGAGAAATCCAGGAAGCTTTATACTAACAGCGAGCGATTATTAAATCCCTGAAAATAGTCCGCCCAACATGGCGGAGCAACATTAACACATAAAAATTACAATAAAATAATTATCACTAATAAGCCTGAAAATACACAATGAAAATTAAATACAAACTTTGTACAACTCGGTGTGTAGAAAATTAATTACATAATATCTCAATTTATAAATATCAGAAATTGACAAGAAAAATAATTATAATAACACGAAGAACAGTTTCTTGATGTACGGCGCCGGTCACTTGAGTGGGCTAGTGCAGCGCAAGGTTAGTTGGACTCTTTGCACCTGTGTCTCTGCTTAATATTCGCATCATGTCTATGGAGGCGAAACGTCATGTTTATATACTGCGTTGTAAAATGTTACGAACTAATACAAGTGGATTGCTGGAGCACAAGGTACGTAAGTGTTTCTATTGACGTGAAATGTTGAAAACTTAGCTGGGCAGAATATAAATATGTAAAATAAAGTCTATATATTAGTAGCTGGAAATTTGAAGTGTCCAAAATTCTCGGGCGACGTAAAAACTTGCCGGTCAAACCGACAAGGTCGGTTCAAAACATACGTTTTTAGTAATTGTGAAGCAGACGAATCAGTGTTCCCAATTATAAGAATTTTTGGTGTCGTATCGCATTATTTGCGTCATGTCTGTCACGCTATCGTTATTGTGATATTCCAGCATCACTGCTCCCCCGTACCGCACATGCCGACTTGCAATAATAACTTAGTCTTCATTTCAGCACGGTACTCCATATAATGTGTGCCCTTTTAAAGCCCAGATTATCTTTCCTCCCCTTTAAGAATGTGTATCTCTCAGTCATTATTTGTTGACGTAGGCCTAAATGTAGCATTGTAATAAACTAAACCGTTATCCCACACAAGCGTCGTTGCGAGCTGATATTGCAGTAAGACCCCAAAAATAAAAAGGAAAGGTATTTTTCGTTTCGTTAGTTATTATTAGAGCCCACGATATGTTGCTAAAAGAATTGTGCACAGTTTGTTTCAATGCCTTATGTGCACATATGCAGCTCTGCTTCGTGGTCGGTGATTGGCTGTTTTAAATTCTCAGTGTCTCAGGGTTTTAACAGCAAGTTACAGACGTGTGGTGTCGCAGTAACCTTGTTCCTGTTGCCACAGCCAAATGAGCCACGTCTGTGCTATAATACATTCTGCCAATAATCAAGAAGCAGACCTGCAGATGTGCACGTAAGGCATTGAAACTAACTGTTACACAATTCTTTTCACAAAAGTCGTGTGCTCTATTGGTAAGGCAATGAACTTTCCGCGAAAATAATTGGGCCTCAGTTTGTTTCCGTGTCTTATGTGCACATCTGCAGTTCTACTCCATAGTCAGTGATAGGATGTTTTAACTGTCACGTGTCTTGATGTTCTATCCGCCAATAACATACATATGTTGTTGCAGTAACCTTATCTTGATCGGCGCTGACCAATGACAGACATCAGTACACTGCCAATAACCATGGAGCTGAGCTGCATATGTGCTGCCATGGCGCAAACAAACTGCGGCTAAGTTATTTTCGCGTAAATTTAATGCCGATAACATTGTTACCAGTGTTATTGTTATAAATATTGATAAAACTATTTTCAAGATGTGCCACGAATATTCTGTAGTAACACTATAAGCAATAAAAAATGGCACGAAAACGTGTTCTTTAAACATGTTTTTTTTGTATTTGATATTTTATTAATTATTTATTACGAAAAACAGTAGCCTGTATTCTCGAAACAACAAATTAATTTCTCTGTGATGAATCTGAAGTTTTAAGATCTTTAAATTTGTATTATAATTTTGATTGGAACGTACAATTACAGTTGTCAAAAGCTAAAGTCTTAAATTATTATTGCTTAATGCACCGCCTACTTATCAGCACGAAAGAACATCGAATTTATCTGTTCGGCACCGCTAGTTAACCTACAAATATAGAAAGCTACGTATGGTAGTGTGTGAACTTTTGTGGAACTGACAGTTTTTTTTTGTTAAAAGTGTAATTTTCCGCCACTTGTAAATGTACACTCTAAATCACAACAATTAGTGAATATTACCTGTTATTCCAGTTATTTTTTTACAGATCCAGGATGGAGCAATTTTAACTAACTGAATAAATGGAAAACCGCCGGCAAATCAATAAATTTATTCTCTTATTCCGATTTACAGCGCATACAAAAGTGAATCAGTAAATACTAACTGATTTTTCAGTAGTTTTTCACTGATTCAATTGTATTGGTAAATACAGGAACGATTTAATATTGTTTGATACTAATTTCACGTATTGACTGAGAAATATGAATTTTACTGAACAGCTGTTATTAACTTTTTTTAAGTATCGATTTTATCAGTGTTCCATCATATTAAGTAATTTTTCATTTGGTTTATAAACATTTGTGTTCTCATTTGTCCTCATACGTTTTAATATTTTATTGTAATAATATTTGCATATAACTCAGGTAATGGAATAAGTGTTTTCAGCCCGAGTATGATATGCATTCCTCAGAGCAGTTGAGGTTCCACACCTCGTCGTCGTCACATTCCATTCACCTTAGAAAAAGTATTTGTGCGGGGGAGATTTATAAGCCTTTTCGCGTCCCGAGACGGCCCCCTCTTCCGGCAGGCAAGGCAGCAAGATGTCACGGCAGGCTTCCATGGTAGACCAGGGACATTTACCGTATCTGCCGCCATCGTAATTGGTAGTAACACTAATTACGACGTAAAAGTGTTGTTTGTCTAAGTAATACAGACAGTTTACAGTTTTCACCCAACACAAAAGTTATCTCTAAGTGCACCGCTCCTTCTCAAAAAAACATTTTTCTTGATTTGGACTTCTTTTAAAAACAAGGGACACAGTCAAATAATCCCACAAGACGTAATTACAAATCTGGTGGTAATTTTGAAAAAAAAAATTGTTAAAATCACCGAGAAAATTTAGAACAAATTATGGTGTATTATGACAATATAAAATCCCCGAGCAGCCGTGTACAAACATGAGGAACATTTTTTTAAAACTCTGTAAGAAGAAAACACACTTGAATATTTTTTTCACATATAGCATCCAAAATGTTAAAACTTACTCATTAAATTACATTAAATAGTTCAAGCTTCAGTTTCTTCTCTGTAGTTTTGTTGCATGTCAGTTTAACTATCTATTACAGCCCATTGAACGTGCTCACTTTTACTGTCAACAGGGTTTACTTGCACGTATAATAATGGGTCATGTAACAAGAAAAAAAAACATTTATTTCTGAGAACTTGTTTACGGTTGTAAAAACAATCAATGTCTGGCTCTTCAAATAAGGAGTTATTCATGAATGTTGAAAATACGGTTTTTTTGGTCTTTTATTAACTACACTTTTATTGCTGCCCCAACTGTCAAGAAAGTTGTGAAAGAGTGGAAGCAAACATCAGAGCTCGCAGGAGAAGACAATTGCAAACCTTAAGCAAACATATTGAAAAGTTACAATTTATTCGATTTCTAGTGACGTAGTGAAACGAACATCAAATCATGACTGAGAATGTAAATGCCCTAGGGAGAAAGACTGTCCCGTTTAGAAATAATAAAATAGCTAAGTCTCTGAAATAGGTCATCAATGAAAACATAATATCTCAGTTTCCAAGGCATTTACGATTAATGTTATAGTTATGTTGTCAAAGTACTCCCACCGTGTTCGAAGCCTGTATGATTGCAAATTGCTATTATGACTGTCACACTATGAGATACTTCATAACTTGAATTCTAAACTTGACTGAAATTTAAAATACAACTGACTACTGTAATACTTAATCAGGCCGTGTACTCGTAGTCTGAGAGCACAGAAATGTGTTATGAAACACGAAACGCAGTTCAGTACGCAGTCAATATTTTCCGCACGTGATTTAAAATTCTATGAAATCGTTGCTTCGTGAACGCTGTCTGAAAGTTTGCCATCTACTTAAGATATGTCTGGAAACTATCCCAAAACATTTCGGAAGATTAATCCTTGTGAGAAATTGTGATCATTGTGTGTTCTTCACTGCAAAAATTATTAAGTGAATTCAGAAAGCGCGTACTTATTGTACGGCATTCACTATTGGGTCGAAATATACACTGACAGTTCAATGTCAATACGTAAATGTTTTTCAATAATATCATTTAAATTTTTTTTTATTATTTTTTTTGCATGAAATATTTATACAGAACATTAAAAATGTGGTTTGTTTGTTCGTGTTCTATGCGTTTCAATTGTGTTCATCTGATTGCAATGAAACCTTGGTGAGTTGAATATTTTTGTCGAAAAAATTTACACTTCTGGAAGGGACGGAGTTGGGCAGAACGGGTTATGAAAAGTATTGAACAAAAATCTTTCTCGAAAAAATTAGTGGGTTAGGGGATTTGGGGGGGGGGGTTGTCAAATTGGGGAAGAGGGGTAGACCAAGGTGTCCAAGAAATGTAGAGAAAATAAAAACTTTGGTGGTTTGTTTTGCGTGCGCCAGTTATTTCTGTAAAGAAATCTTCTTTGGGTTTTGAGGGGTTAAGGAGGGCGCAGAATAATTGGGTACAGGGGCACGAATGGAACAGCCGAAAATTTTATTCGATTATACAGAAGACAAAGACCAAATATCTAGTATATCCCAAATCACTTGAATAAACTATTTTACATTAATTTTAATGCATAAAAATTATTGGCTCCTATTTATTTCTACAAGTAAATGTGTATGTTGTGTACATGTGTACCGACTAAGATAGAAAATTGGGCACTGCCACGCATGCCAAGCACAACTAAATATCAATATTGTTTGAATTGTACGTATAAGGTATTTTCTCTGAATGTGAATTTTATGTAAGAACATCAATTTGAAATGTTATTAAATAACAAGCATATTGAGTAAACCTTAAAAGAAAGCATTTAACAGCTTTTAATTTGTTGAAAACTATTTAATGTAGTGTTTGTTACATCGTCTTATACAAAAATTATTTTCCTATTACTTATTTAACGTGTAGGCCTACATGAAATGTAAAATAACAACCATTAGATCACTCTCAAAGCCCAGCCAGCAACATGCAACTTGTTTACTTTATATTTCAAACAACGTTCACACATATACGTTCAAATTACTTTGATCTTCTCTAAAATAACTTATGGGTATATACATATATTTTTATTTATGTATACACACCTATAGATTGTTAAAGACAAAATGAACACTTTCGAAGACCTGTTGTAATAGAAAATTATATTTTGTTATGTCCACACATACGTTTACTTTTAGGACCGTTGATGTGTAGTCTGTATGTGTTTATTATTTGCTTATGTTCCTACTAACAAATGGCTGACGACGTAAGACTATAAAAATCGGCTGAAAGGAAAAATTACAACCGTGGTTTCAAAAGTGTTAACTTTACCGTGAATAGCCTAAAAATATCAACGATATTATTAGCGAAACAATTAAAACGCACGGTTTGTTCTCCGGATATTGCCTGATACTCTCCATGTGCCATTTGTGTACATGACCAAGATCTACAAACCCAAACGTTCTAATTCCCTTCCAAAAATTATTGTGTCTAAATCGTTTATGTTAAGTAATTTCACAGAGTAAATAAGAATGTAGAGGCGAATATATCGATTTCTTTGGCAAATTTGCCAGTATGAGCAAGCGATATGGTGGAATTGATATGCAATTTTAACTGAATTTATTCAATTCGTTTATCAGATTTACAGGCCAGCATGCTAACCAATAGGAAATCTTCCATAAGTAGTGACTAAAAAATATTAGTGTCAAAGTTATAAATATAAATAATTAAATAACAGAGCCTGTGGAAGATCGGATTCGTAAATGCATACTACAAAAATTAAACGTATTTAAAACGTATTTCTACTAACCTGTTTCTTTTACATATCTGCAGCGTATAATTTAAAAAAAATTAAAAATAATAAAACATTATTTTAAAAACTGTGTAAAAATTTTTGCCTTAACACAGGATTCTGACAAAATGTTTTGCGTTCCTAACGCTGCCAGTTAGTGCTTCATGCCAAATTCATACTTATTTTTCACAGTAAACAAACATACAATTATAAGTGAAATGACGTCACTGGCAGCACTCATTTTTACTTACCAAAAAAAAACTCTCTTTTTATTTACGTTTTTCTCGAGCTATACGGATGCAAATAAAGAATGTGTGGAGCCGTTATTAGTTAAATTAAATAGGATCAAAATAGGTAATATCCCCATTCCCTTAAGGGCGTCACCTAACAGTGCATTAGAGGTTCAGAAGTTGCGGAGATATAAGGCCGACCTACATGCATGCACCAAATGCCATGTCGCCACGAGCCAAGTTACTAACTGGCATGCAAAATTCCTGTCGATCCAATTTACTATTGGACTTTAGGTGATCGATGGCCTAGTTCAAAAGGAAAATAACTCAAAATTCCCAGTTGTGAGTAAAATGCATATAAAGAGATTTTCGTTTTGCCGAAAAATTGCTAATTAACGTATATGGTTGGAGTTAATATGAAGATAAATTAGAGAGGTAACTATTTAAGGTGTTTAAAATGTTTATATTCTGCCTAGCTAAAATTATAACACATCAAAATAAAATAAATACAATTTTTAGCTTTTTACTGACAATAAGAAAAAGTGCCATGTTATTAAAACAAGTGAATTTACGTGTTGTTTATATTTTCAACTGGGTAGAGTGCACTTCTGCCTGTGTGTTGGTGAGCCAAACTAAAAAATTACCATTTTTTGTGTTGTTTCCTTTTTGAACTGGTCCATCGAGTGGAAAGTTTGTATAACAGTTCAGTGCACGCTTCTATCTGAGTTTCGCATATATCTAGTCAATACACTGTGAAGTATGGCAGCCTGGAAAGGTAGCTTTTAGCTATGTTGAAGGGTTTCGAAACAGTGTTTTAATTAGCATGGTGTCATAACAACGACATTACAACCTTGGCCGAAGTTTGTTTTGTTTTCTTACATTATCACAACGGACACGTGGAATCATTTGGCGGTAAACGTATCCCTCTGCACTTGAGAACGTATTTGAAGCCCGTGGTAGGGGACGCTGTTAAGGTGTATGGAAAGTCAAGATGTCGAGTGAACGACTGGAATACTCTATCGTCGATAAAATATAAACTACTCATCATATTTCGATGGGATTTTTCCCGAGTAGATGTTATACTAGCGGACGTTTATTTATAAAGCACTGGGCGGTAGTATGATTTGCTTTCGAGTAAAAATTTCGAACTGTATTAAGGAACTTAAGGTATCGAAACCATAATTTCAACAGAAATGGAAAACTGTAATTTTTATAATTTCAAGCACGATAATATCTAGGATTCTATTACAACCGAAATTAAAAAAAAATATATCTGCGTTTTGACTTAAAAATAATTTCAACATCCGTAAACCACTCGCGCAGAGGTTCTCGGAGAATATGATTATTTGAAATTCAAAAGTGAATATTTTTGAAATTCTGATATTACAGAGTCGTGGATGTTATCGTACTGAAAATTATAAAAATTGCTTATGGATTTAGTGGTTTTAATTCCTTATTTTTCTAAATACCGTACCGTTTATAATTTTTTACTCGAAAGTAAAGCACACAACGGCCCAGCGCTACATAAATAAACGTCCGCTAGTAGAATATGTGCTGAGCAAAAAAATCTCATCAAATTATAATGAGTAGTTTATATTTTATCGACGATTGAGTATTCCAGTGGTTCGCTCGACATTTGACCTTCCCATACCCCTTAATGTACGGACTTAGCAGACCTTATAGAGGAGCGCGCTAGTAGTAATGTCGGTGGTGAGCTGAGCTATCTTGCAGGTGCTCGCGGGCTGAAGGTGTTCCAGCAGTTTTGCGAAACATGCCGATGGCGCGTTGGTTTGTTTTTACAGAGTAGGAGGAGGAGACGTTGGCGGCCGTGACCTGGAAAGGAAGTAGAAGCTCGAAGTTGTCTGGCCGCCGTCAGCTCCTACCTCCCACACGATGGGTAGTTTCCCAAGAAACTGCACTTCGCTGCACATGCACTTCTTGTGTCGAGCAAGCACGCGGTGCAAGACGCTGGGCCTTGCACCGCGACAGTGTTGTAAAACATCAAGTACAGGGTTCCATTGCCAGCCCGGATCTCCCGAGACTCACTCTTGGCGAAAGCTGGGACGGTTCCTCATAGTCATAGTTCATTGTCTATTTACACCCGTTTCGTGTCCGTACAAGCCAATGTCGAGAAATTAAAAAATATTTAGCTGTATTAAATAAGCCCTCCTGTAAATGACATTCTTTTTTCTTACGCTTAGGGCCGCCGTTGGCGCAGTGTCGAGAGAACTCGCCTTCCACCAGGGCAAGGAGATCCGGGTTCGAATCCCGGCTGAGTCGGTCCTCGTATTCTCCCGTGTAGGAATATTGCTGGACGATGCCGCTGGTAGGCGTGTTTTCTCGGGGATATCCCGTCTTTCCCGCTCCTTCATTCCGGCGCTGCTCCGTACTCACGTCACGTCACCCCTCACAAGCGCTAAATACCTAGATGTTCAGTGTTGACCAACATCTCTTCACTCCACTTCTTCCTGTTCTAATTGTTTTGTTTTGTTATCGCCCCGTACAGCAACACATCGGTACATCAACAACAGAGTACACGAGTATACTCGCAGTGAAACTGATAAATGGACTATGTGTAAGCGAGTCATGCTTAGTTATTATCCCCATTCTTCTCGTCATTCACCGCAGATTTGTCGAATCACCTTATTGTGAGTTCTCTTTCCACGTAAATATTTACTTAGTTGTTAGTAAATGAACGTAAACAATAAGTTAAGTGGCAACGCAATTTCTACAGCCTGTAGCGTCTCTCAATAATTAATTACTCAGTTCATCGCCAACACGAACATGAAAGATGTCTAACGATATTTTGTTCTGAGAACAGTTTAAGGTTTACTGAATTTTTTTAGCTTGCACTGTACATTTACCAAGACCGCAGCGTTGAAAGTTTCTATACTCAAAACTGCTGATCTCCTTCACTGTTGGATCTAAAGCAGCAACAGTATTAGCTTTTACTTAAAGTAACCTTCTTGAGTTAACAAGGGTGGTTTGGTCACTTCATAATAATGCTCGATCACCACATGTTGGCCAGGTCGTAATAGAACGCATGCAAGCACTTAAGAGCCCTGTACAGGAGGCAGGCGATAAGTTCTAGGCTGGCTTGTGCATCAACGACCGGGTCGCTTTTATGCTCGGGCCGTGACAACAGAGTGCAATGTGTTGGTTGGTGGCCTTTTCCTATAGGTTCCTAAGTGGTGACTTCCTAAGTGGTGACTTCCTAAGTGGTGACTCTACTTTTATATTTACAGGAAGTACGTAGTTAAGTCCAGCTAATTTTTCTCAAATTTTTTTATTTCGATTCTGGTTGGCACTTGTCACGTGACAGCAGTAGGAAAAGACCGTTTTTATCCATTTTGAAGTGCACAGAAACCATACTTCGAAGTATAAAATCTAGAATTAAAAAATTAGCAAAACAGAGCTATAAATATGATTTATTTTCGTAGGTATAGATATCGAACACACTTCAAGTAGTTTATCTTAAAAAATTTTCGCTTAACACTCTGCAACACAGCCTTGGGTAGTTTTTGATATCACAATTTTAAATGCTTCACACTGTAAGAAAAAATTTTCGAGAAATTACGGAAAAGTACAGGCAAATAATTATCCATAAATATTCGTAACATAACGGACACTCAGTTTTGCTAGATAACGGAATCTCCTTAAAATTACGGACAATCTGTTTTCCTCACAAAAATTGAACTTCCGTAAATCACTGGCACTCCATTTCCCAGAAATACGAAATATACTTATTTTTCTTGTAATTTTAACACATCATTTAATACCCTGAATAATTTTTCGAACTCCCCAGATTCGACCTCACAACCTCGAGATTACGAGTCAAGCACTCTAACCAATGTACCACACTTACGAACCACTCAGCAAGCGAGTTTCACGCAGTGGTAAGAGACCAACTTTATAAACGACAAATTTTGTTTTTGATATCCTGATTATACGTAACTTCATCAGTACCGTTATGAGAAAAATATTTTACTGTATAGAAATAAGTATCTTTAAAGGTGCATACCCGCTGGCGCAAAACTCATAGAAGAGGTGCAATTTGTACTCAATTGTGTTAACTTCCACGTAGTGATATGACCGTCCGCTGCAGGGTTGGTGAAGCGAGGAGAATAAAATATGTGTGTGGCCTTCTCGGGACACTTCAGTCACAGCGCTGTTCGGCCTTTGTCCATGCGCGATACGAGTCCTTGGCTGTATTGCTTGTCGCTCCGCATGTCTCCTCTTCGTTTCACACCGGTGTGCATGCACTTTAACTCTAGGCGTCATAGTAATAATTAATACCAACATTTTAAAAAGAAACACAATAAAATATGCTTTAAAATTGTAGAAACATATTTCCATGAATTTATGGAGAGTTACAGTCAAACATCCGTAAATGCGAAATACGGACAAACTTCCGTAAACAAAATAATACGGAAGCCACTTCCGTAAAACTGCACTACATTTCTGTAAATATTTACGTTAATTTACGGAAATTTTTAACAGTGCATGCAACAAACAGACGTGCGAACTTCGCTACTTGTTTCTACTAATAGAAGGTGTCCTATTGTCGTTGAGATTTGCGCTGCATGCAATGTTTAAACAACGGCCAATCAGAAAACAGCACAAGACATTGTTCAACACTTTTAGGCGCGAACTTTTTATTTGATAAACATTCTACCTAAAAATATGACAGAAAATAATATAAATGAAGTTGGGCATAATGTGTATTTATCGGCTAAGTTATTGTAACCAAATATATGCAAGAAATTGTTTAAAAATTGTAGTTTTTTTTTTCACATAAAAATTACCTGCAACGTTTGTTATGATTTCAATGGTTATTTACTCTCTGAACTCAACTAGCAAGGCAGCCATTCTCTTGAGCCTGAAGTACTACATATATTTACTATGAGACAAGTTACAGGTAAAACGTATGTATGTACAGCGTCACAGGAATAACAGTACTACTAGTCTCTGTATTAACACTTTGCACTGCATGTGACACGCCCAATGTTGTGTGCAAGTTCATTGTTCGTCAGCTTTCATCCAGCAAGGATTATGTTTGGAGACCGGGAAATATCTCAGGTTCAAACAAATACTAGTTAGAACCTACAGTCCTGTGTACAATATATCCTCAAGTACTTGTGCATTATCTGCTGCTACAGTAAGTGTACAGTTATACATGAAACAAGGCAACGCGGGAGTCAGTATTTACACGCGTGTTTGCTGTTGGTTCAGAATCCTCACGGACGAGTTTTGATAAACTCTGGTTCAACCGTGAAAGTTACTGGTTGGAGCAGAAGTTTGTAATCTAAGCTCATAATGCAAAATGTTAGTGTCTATAATTATTGTCTGCACTTAGCAGCGAGTCTTTTCAGCTTCGGCGAGGGGAGACATGGAGTATGGAACAGCGCTGGAATGACGGTAAAGGGAAACGGAAGATCCCCGAGAAAACATCACAACGAAAACCATCTTCCGATGCGATTCCCACATTCAGAATTTCAGGTTGGCAGTGCCGGGAATCGAACCTGGAGCGTCTTTTTTTTTTAGGAGGTGAGGGCCCTAACCGCTGTGCCAACTGCGGCTCTCAGCCAATGATATGCCGAGCTAATAGTGTTCCAGTCAACCAATCATACATGTCGGTAATGTACAGTACTGATAAATAAATACCAGATGAGGAGGACGACACCCCAGGACCCTGGATACAGGCTTAGTACTGGTCGCTGTAGGCTGCTTGCCCCGGACTGAGCCCCTACATTGGAGAAGAGCCAGAATGGGAGGAGTGAGGGAAATGGGAGACCCCTAAGATAACTCACCAACATCGTCCTGCACGATTCCCACATTCGAAAGTTTTTTGGAAAGACCCCGACGGGTATCGAACCCGGATCGCCTTGGTGGGAGGCGAGTAGTCTGACAACTCAGCCGCTGTAGCCCCATGCACACTACTGAAAATTCTAGTGAGCTAATTGAAGTATATTACAGCGAGTTAATCTTCCAGAAGCAGAGGAATCTCTATAAAAACGTATCTCGTATCTCGAATTATAGAGCCCTACTCAAACACGGCCTTCCGCGTGTTAGTGGCATGGAAAGTACGACGTCAATCGGGCGACTGGAATACTCTATCGCCAGTAAAATCTCAACTACTAATTACAATTAGATCATATTTTTAACTAGTAGATATTTTATCAGCGGACGTTTATTTAAATAAAAAAAACTGTTTTACAAAAATGTGAAACCGGTAATTTTTTTTATATTATTAATATGATAATATCTGATCCTCTATAGTAGCCGAACTTCAAAAATACTCGTTTTTGGATTTGAAAATAATTTCATTACCTGAAAATTCCTGCGCGAGTGATTTACGTGTGTTAAAATTATTTTCTATTCAAAAAGCGAGTATTTTTGAAATTCGGTTATAACAAAGGCCTAGAAATTATGATATTAAAACAAGAAGTTACCAGCATAACAAATAACCCTTTTTTCTACAAAACGGGTGCAAATTTTACTCTGAAAGTTAAAATCGTTTGCGTAATCTAGGAATATGAAATGGTAATACTGGTTTAGAACTATTATACACAACACATAGTAAACATAAGTCAGCTTGCTAAGTCATATGCGAGTAACAAGTTTTATAAATAGGGGGAAAATTTTATGAGATGTATCATAAGGATAAATAAAAAAAGCCGCCGTTTTCAAAATATTACCGATGGATGAACGAAATATACAAACGTCAAGTCAGGTTTGTTTGCAGTATATGTGTACCATGTTTAATGAAATTCTGGAAAATAAAATGTACTAAGATAAGTGGGCCTTTACTATGCTAAAAATATAAATATGGCCGTCATTTTGAAAATACGAAGACAGGAAAAACTAATTGCACAAAAATAAAGCCAGGTTTATATGCAGTATATGTGTACCAAGTTTATAAAGCCAGGTTTGTATGTAGTATATGTGTACCAAGTTTGATGAAATTCTGGAAAATATTTCCTAAAATATGGGACACTAAGCTAAAATTAAAAAAAAAAAAAAAGAGCCAATATATTGAAATTATAATTACATGAAATACACAATATTTGAGTCACCTTTGTATGAAGTATATGTTTACCAAGTTTAGTGAAATTCTAAAAAATATTTCCTAATACATGTTATACGATGCTAAAAATATAAAAATGGCCGCAATTGCGAAAATACGAACTCAGGACGAACAAAAAACAGACAAGTCACGTCGGCTTCATATAAAGTATACGTGTACCAAGTTTTGTGAAATTCTGAAGAATGTATCTTAAGATATGTAATACTATGCTAAAAATACAAAACTGGCAACCGTTTTTTAAAATATATAAACAGGACTAACGAAATTCAAAAAAGAGAAGTCAGATTTGTATAAGCCCTATAGTATAAGTGTGTTAAGTTTGATGAAATTCTGGAAAATATTTCATTCGAAATGTATGACTATGCTAAAAACCTAACATTGGCCACTATTTTGAAAATGTGAGCACAGAATTAACGAAATTTACAATATTCAACTCAGCTTTGTATGCAGTATATGTGTACCAAGTTTGATGGCATTCTGTAAAATATTTACTAAGATGTTTAATAACATGCTAAAAATATAAAAAGGCCGCCATCTTGAGAATATACACACAGGATGAATGAAATACACAGAATTCAAGTGAACTTTGTGTATGGCATATGTGTACTAAGTTTGATGAAATTCTGAATTACGGTTCCTTAGATATATAGCTTTTCTAAACATGTTAAAATGGCCGCCATTTTGAAAAAATGAAAAGGTCGTAAACAAAATATATAAAAGTAAAGTCAGGTTGCTTTGTTCTACATGTGTACAAAGTTTGATGAAATTCGGTTAACTGGTTAAAAAGTTTTTTTTTTGGTGGGGAGTGGTAGAGGGGGGTTACACACACACTTAAGACACACACAGACAGAAAGGTGATCTCATTAGCCTACTTTTTCCTTCGGAAAGTAGTCTAAAAATTATAAAAATTACAGTTTTCCAGGTCTGTAGATTTTGTGGTTTCAAGCCGTTATTTTTCTCAAAACAGTTAACATTTTTTTTCGCGAAAGTAGCATACTACCGCATAGTGCTGTATAAATGAACGTCCGCTGATTATATATCTACTCGGCGGAAAAATATCATCAAAATTAGATGAGTAGTTCAGATTTTAATGACGATTAAGTATTCGAGTCGCCCGCTCGACATTGTAGCTTCCCATACCCCGCAAGGGCGCGGTCTACCACAATTTTCATCACCATTTTTTAATTTTTTTTGTATCAGATATTTTTTTTCTTATTTTAGACACAAAATGTGGCTAAATTTAGCTCTTATGAAATTTTTTTATCTCTCATAGTTTTTGCGTAATGACTTGTTAAAGTCATATTTTGCATGTTTCCGTTTTAAGGACTACCCTAAAACCAAATGATATACCAAACTAAAAAAAAAAAAAAAAATCACAGTGGATAAAGACATTGCAGGCTACAATGTCATGCACATAAAAATAAATAATAACAATTATTCGTATTTTTAAAAAATACCGAAACTGAAACAAAACATTTAAAAAATGCAATATTTTTTTAAAAATACAAATAATTGCCAGCCTGTACAATGCGACGAGGGTGTGCACAGGTTAGGCAGATACATGTTTATGCGAAAACTTCTCTACGTAAACGTGCGACGATTTTGTTGTTGGTTGCTCGCTCGCGACCCGCGTTTGGTTATAATAAGAGGTGTCGCTGCTCTGTCTCTTACGTGATTAATGCTGGATGATTGGGTTCGTATTAAGTAATGTTGTAGTATGCCCGGCTAGCTCTAATTGAAATAAAATAACAAAGAATTTTCTTTTTTTAATCGGCATAAGGGACTCACGCACTGCGGGTTGCGTCACGAGAGGTAGATACTTAAAGTTTCTTTCGACGAAAATAATAGGCGCTTCCTCCGGCGGCTTTTGATCGGTCACGACGTTAATTATGTTGCAGGTACCGGCCGCGATCACCCGAAAAGTCCACCCACCAGTGACCCCGAGCTCGCTGTCCACCGTCCTTACAAACCCGACGACGAAGATCCCGACACCTGTCCCCCCGAGTTCACACACACCCGGCTCGTCTTAAGACGTTTCTCTTATTGCCCCGCGTTTCGCAACTTTGCTTTCCTGGGCGGCGTCCCCTTCCCGCCCCACCAGACTCATGGGGGCGGGTAGGTTCCCCCGACCAATCAGAGCGAAGCCCTGGCCCGAACATTGCGTGCGTCCCTTGTGGAAGCTCCGTATTTATTTAAAATCAAACTAAACATGGGCACATTCTCACAGCAATTACAAATAAAACACTTAGCCTAATTACTACTTGCTATCTTTAATTAATATAATTCTAGTTCAAATTACGTAAGTCACACGGGGTCTGTCGGGGAAGGGCAAAAGGAGAAGAAATGTGTAGGCGAGAGAGAAAGAGATAGGATTGTATGGCAAGGAGACAGGGATAGGTCGGGCGCCCCCACCCCTTCTAGAACAGCATGTGGTAAGGCTCACGCATCATCTGCTCTATTGTCGCCAGACCGGCGGGCAATTATCACTCTTAAAAACTATAATCATTATACATAAAATTATCTTAATGTTACTAGCATATTCGAGTCTGTGACATTCCACAGGTTAAAACGATACCAGACATGATACCTCTGTGATAATATTAGTAATAGTCATATTTTATAGTGTTTTTATACCTGCCTATCATAGGATCCCACAGACCCCTCACAATCAATACTGAAGTTAAAATGGATGGCAATATGTTACATATGACAATAAAGGCCCCTTCATTACAATCAATCATCATAATTAACCTAAACTACATTAATTTATATATAAAAGTATCAATAAAATAGGGCCGTCACATGACCCTCGCGGATCATTTGAAAATAGAAGTTATGATTATTTGCAAAGGATTCGTCAGCTGCCAAGAAAGTCATTATTTTAAGCTTGATCATAATATAAAAATTATTAATTCTAAGTTCCTTACTCAAATGTACAACTAATTAACACAAGTCTCTGCCAGATTTGATTCTCTTTAGTTTGAGTGCGATGTGTCCAATCGCGAGTGTTCTAATGTCATTTGCACGATTTTTTTCTTTAGTGTCATTACTTATTTCAAGTTTAGGTCGGATATTCTTCACGTTTTAACATCACTCTTATTGATTTTTTTTTAAAATTTTTTTTTTCCACACTACTTTCCGGAGCACTCAATGCCATAATGATGGTCGATGTTATTTACCATGCGCCCGACAGGGCCGCCTGCAGCCATTGTCGTGGGGGGTCATGCTTGAGCTAGCCAGTCGGCCATGTGTTTCTAGTTTCCTCTAAGGACCTCGTCACTACACAAAAGCTTGACCGTCATAAAGTTCCCCAATGACATTTCCCGGCTCTGCCCAGCTCCTAGGACACCACATGGCGCGAACCGCCCCTAAAGTGTCGTCCCTAACGAATTGCTGGCTCCTCGGCCCTAGTTCCTTACGACCCCTCAAGCTACAAGTCCCCCTCGAAGAAACTTACCAGATGTCTAAAAACGTCTCCAACCAGCCCCCCTGGCAGCAGACCTTCGGCTAACTACTTCTTACAGCTGGAAAAAAAATCAAACTTAAAATCTAGCTTACAAAATGACGACGAAGTTCCTATACAACACAACACTGAAACTACTTACAACACCAGTCATTACCCTTAAGGCTTTACGTATGATATCGCCTCAGGCGATCGATGTTAAAGATTCTCCTTATTTTCCCGCTGTCCGGGTCTCTTAGCTCATAGGCACTGATTCCTACCTTTCGAGTTACCTGATAAGGGCAATGAAAAACGTTCGCTAGCTTTCCTATCTTTTTCTGGGCCTTTGATGATAAGGAGACCACTTTTGCTAATACCCAGTCCCCTACACTGAGGATATCCGGTGTCTTAGTGCCGTGCCGGCATCGCCTCCTCTCTCGTCCCTGCTCCAGATTGCGAAGGGCGACCGCGACATTACGCGCTGGATTCACGGGCGGCTGCATCGTAAACGACACCCCTTTTTCAATCCAACGCGGCGGCTTTTGCAGATACGTATCCCACTTATCAGACATGCGGTGTCCCCATGTCTCGGCCGAATCAATGAGCCTTGACGAAAAGAGCTCGACCTTGAGTGTGTCGGGTATGCAAGCATTCCTCAGATACTTATCCATACGCCTAATAAATCGGACGGGTTGGGCGTGTGTTGTTTTGCCTGAAAAAACCGGTACCATTCGATCGATATTGGGGACTGACGTCACTTGGGCGCGTCCGACGCCCGTCGTCGGCTCTCTCACAGACGCACCGACCTGGCAATTTTCGAGCCCTGAAACCCGCTGCCCTAATGCATCGATTTCCGTAGACATTTTCCTGGAATCCTCTTGGACGCGGCCTATCTGTGTGACAGTCTCATCAACCCGCTCAATTAACCCTGTGTTTTGTTCTGCGATTTGTTCCCTTAGGACTTGGTCGTTTTCTATACATACTGCTGCATGTTGGTCAATTTTATTCTCTACACGACTAACTTCTACTGTCACTACCGCATATCTCTCCTCTCCCTGTCTCTCCAGTCGATTTTCCACCTCCTGCAGTCTAGTGTCAAACCGTCCCATTCGTTCGTCTATTACCTCTATAAGTTTTGATTTTAGCTCCTCGGCCTGTTGCCGCGACTGCCCGGATTGTTGTTCGAATAGTGCCTGAATTTGCAGCATGAAGCATTGAAGCTGTGAACTATTTTCCGACACACCCTGTGTTGACCGGGAAGAGTCACTACCCTCTTGTCCTGCCTGGTCTCCCCCGCCGTTCACGGAGTTAACGTTTCCCCCACTTAACAAACTCAAAGGTATATCCTATTCATCAATACACCTACTGTCTCCCTCCATTACTAACTAGGGCAAGTCGGCTAGCTCTAATCAATGGCTACACGCGGCCTTTATTGACGCAACTTACAAAAATATAAAAAATTACTAAAATTTTGTGACCATCTGGCATGCATATATATACTCGCTGCACCGCAACACAACACAGAAGGAAACACAACACAGAAGAAAGTACAACGTCGTAACTGCGACAAATCCAGTTGCCGATGACCCCTGATACGCTGGCTGGAACTCTGTAAATAGGTAAATTGGAAACCTCAGCTCACCAATTTGAAGGTCTGCGCTGCCGCCGTTGTCAAGGCACGAACCCCTGCGCCTCAGTACTGGATGTAGACCCTCGCGCCGCCAAGACTCG
Source organism: Medauroidea extradentata (assembly GCA_003012365.1). NCBI lineage: Eukaryota > Metazoa > Arthropoda > Insecta > Phasmatodea > Phasmatidae > Medauroidea > Medauroidea extradentata. The sequence goes on along the minus strand of PNEQ01042928.1, from coordinate 99,544 downwards.
GAGGCAAGAGGTCCTCGCTCGATGCCTGGGACAGGCGTCAAGCGTCTCTGCGTCGCTGCACTCACCGTT
>PNEQ01042928.1:72533-99375 GCA_003012365.1 Medauroidea extradentata | reverse complement strand
TAGTATCTCACCAGTGTTTGCAAACAAGAGTCTTTCTCCCGGGTGTGCGGTTCGAAGGCCCCACGTTGGGCGCCAAGTTGCGACGATTTTGTTGTTGGTTGCTCGCTCGCGACCCGCGTTTGGTTATAATAAGAGGTGTCGCTGCTCTGTCTCCTACGTGATTAATGCTGGATGATTGGGTTCGTATTAAGTAATGTTGTAGTATGCCCGGCTAGCTCTAATTGAAATAAAATAACAAAGAAGTTTCTTTTTTTAATCGGCCTAAGGGACTCACGCACTGCGGGTTGCGTCACGAGAGGTAGATACTTAAAGTTTCTTTCGACGAAAATAATAGGCGCTTCCTCCGGCGGCTTTTGATCGGTCACGACGTTAATTATGTTACAGGTACCGGCCGCGATCACCCGAAAAGTCCACCCACCAGTGACCCCGAGCTCGCTGTCCACCGTCCTTACAAACCCGACGACGAAGATTCCGACACCTGTCCTCCCGAGTTCACACACACCTGGTTCGTCTTAAGACGTTTCTCTTATTGCCCCGCGTTTCGCAACTTTGCTTTCCTGGGCGGCGTCCCCTTCCCGCCCCACCGGACTCATGGGGGCGGGTAGGTTCCCACGACCAATCAGAGCGAAGCCCTGGCCCGAACATTGCGTGCGTCCCTTGTGGAAGCTCCGTATTTATTTAAAATCAAACTAAACATGGGCACATTCTCACAGCAATTACAAATAAAACACTTAGCCTAATTACTACTTGCTATCTTTAATTAATATAATTCTAGTTCAAATTACGTAAGTCACACGGGGTCTGTCGGGGAAGGGCAAAAGGCGAAGAAATGTGTAGGCGAGAGAGAAAGAGAGAGGATTGTATGGCAAGGAGACAGGGGGAGGTCGGGTGCCCCCGCCCCTTCTAGAACAGCATGTGGTAAGGCTCACGCATCATCTGCTCTATTGTCGCCAGACCGGCGGGCAATTATCACTCATAAAACTATAATCATTATACATAAAATTATCTTAATGTTACTAGCATATTCGAGTCTGTGACATTCCACAGGTTAAAACGATACCAGACATGATACCTCTGTGATAATATTAGTAATAGTCATATTTTATAGTGTTTTTATACTGGCCTATCATAGGATCCCACAGACCCCTCACAATCAATACTGAAGTTAAAATGGATGACAATATGTTACATATGACAATAAAGGCCCCTTCATTACAATCAATCATCATAATTAACCTAAACTACATTAATTTATATATAAAAGTACCAATAAAATAGGGCCGTCACAAACGGTATCTGATTATATGCAGAATGTCACTGAATAGCGTTGAAAGCTCTTCGTCGCGTTGTATAGGGGATGCGAAGATGAGTAAAGTAATACAGCAACAGTCATAGAGGCTGAAAAATGCCCGTAAATTGTCAAACAAGTTGCGATCCGTTATGGTGGAATCACATTGGCACGAGAACACCGCAACGCGAAAACCCAAAGATGTTCACCAATCAGTGCCTAGGTTTCTGAGTCGCTTGTGCGCGAAAGTGGAAGACGTAACACGGATTCCCCATAATGAAGTACATCAATTTTATTCGCGTCTGAAATTAATTTAGTTCCCAAATGTTGGTTGAACTACTAAGTTGGTATTAAATTGTGTTTATTTTACAAGGGGTTTTTATCTGTATTATAAACAGATCATATTATTTTTAAGATTTTTAACTCAGTTAAAGTCATTTATTGTAAGCGGCACGCCCCAGTATTTTTCCTCCAAAATTGTATAGCATAACGCAGTCCATTCATACAAAACTAGACACAGATCAAACTCTCAGATACCCCGACACAGAAGATCACTCTACAAGCGATCGTTCGCATACGAAGCTAGACGTCTCTAGAACATGTTACCAGAAGAACTAAAACAAATAATTTAAGTTATGAACTACAAGGCAAAATGTGAATAGTCTATATGCGTTATTATTAGAACGAATCGATCAGTAAAAATCAATGACATTTTGCTTACAAAACATATTCCTTAGACAGTATTTCAACGAATACTACATATGCTGCTTGTCCTACGTTTAGTATGATTCGTTCAAAATTTAACTATGTATCCTTCACAACTGGCTCAGTTCGTGAAATGTCTCTCATTCATTCCACTGTCACATGTGCATTTGACAGTAGTTGGACACACAGAAGTGCAATGTTGCCAGTTTTACAGCGGCGGTACGTAGTTGTCTTTGTAGCGTTATAACAATCGAATGAGGGTGAATGAGATGATTATGGATCTGCACCGGAATGAAAGGACATAGAAACTGCAGTTCCACATAATAATTACGTCAACCAGTGGCACTGTCGCCCTTCGTAGCGTAGTCGGTTGAACACCCAGTCTACGGTGTGAGAGGTCTTGGGTTCGAATCCCGGCTCTAGAATGAGTGTTGTGTTGTCCATCCTCAGCGACTCCTAAGATCTCGATGTTAAAGGGCAGTAAAACTCGCTCACCTCGTCTCTTCAGCGGTATTATCACACACGAGTCCCACATGTGAGATAATGGGAATGACCTTGAGACGCTGCTCTTCTATTTTCAAGGAAAATACACCGTGTTAGCTGAACGTTTGCTGTGCGCGGAGGGTAAAATGCACCTTACCTGGTGTTGACGACGAACTGAGCTGGTGTGTTCTCCGACGGACGGCAGGCAACTGAGCAGAGGAACGTATTGTTTGCTTGTTCACGTCATCGGGGATGACGTCATTAAAGAAGTTTGAAGACAAGGATTTCGGAAACGCAAGTTGGCACTCATGTTGACTATTGTAGATAGCGCCACTTAAAAGTAGATAGCGCTGCAAGCGTATAGAGGGCGCGGACAGGACTGTTGACATGACGTACTTGTGTCTGAACTGTGATTGGTTAGTATTTGTAATAAATAGTGGAGTTTTGGACATGGAAAGGGAGAATGGAGGAGGCTCTGGTTGAGAGACTCTCGGACTCGGACTAAGAGGCTATGATGGATTTAATTCAGAGAGAGAGGAGGTTTTACATTGTCAGAATCGTTTTCCTGGGCGGAAATGCTGTTTGTGACACGTTTCAGTAAAGTACTAGCCAGAATTATTGTTACTGTTTTATTTTCTTGAAGGTTGGTCCATGTGTGACCATAGGGTCAATGTATGTATTAAATGTTAAATTCTGAGGCATGAATTTATAATGTGATTTCTGAAAACTATCAAATGTTACGTTTTGGTGGCCAAGTAAATTTTAATGTCATTCTAGAGAATTGAGGCCAAGTAATTTGATTTTCTGTTTTATGTATGGCACTTGTAAAGCCATTGATTCATGACATATTTATATATTTTGTGTATGGCCGTTAATGGTTACAACGGAGTGTAAGATTTCTGATATATCTTTTTTTTTTTCATTGTATTTGAAAGTAATTAATACATTTTGTTATTGTTTAAATTTTGTTCTTTTCATATATATTTTTTTTTCTGGTTGTCTCAGGCAGAGATTTCATATTTAAATCCAATAATTGTCTAGGTGGAGACAGTTTTGGTCGCGTTGTCTTGGTGATGTTTTGGGGATGGTGTCCCCTGATCATTACCAGGAGAGCGTTGCAACCTTGACCGGTTAACGAACCGGAATCGCCTTGGTGAAATGCTACCGACACACCACTACGGCCCCCTCCCCCATATGCCAGCTCGGCCCACTGGACTGATGCGCCGTGCTGCAGTGCTATTTGTTGTTATTTCAACTCAGATTGCGAACCTGACATAACACTACTTGTGTGTTGATTTATGGGTATTCCCCAGTCTCTGCGAACCTTAGTTTACTGTATCAATTTACTCGTCTTCACATCCACAACAACGTCACGAACAGCTTTCGACGTTATTCAGGGACGCTCTGTATAGAACTCTAAGAACATTATACTCGTGTATTTCTATTCCAGAGCCTTCACTATTCAGAGCTAATACTTTTGTGCCCGAAAATGACACAAATTATGTTTTTTTGTCATCTCTTTGTATGTGTGTATATATATGTACAGGCCCTGCACACACATACACATACACACACACACACATACACACACATATATATATATATATATATATATATATATATATATATATATATATATATATATACATACATACATGTACAGGACTTGCACGGTGGTCCTGTACATGTAATATTGCTGAATGAAGTTGTAGTGTCAGCCCTGAATGTCTCATAGATACGAGTTGCTGTGTAGAAGAATACACGATGGCAGAATGACTACCTCCTAGAAGCTGGGATGAGGCTTGCGAGATTTGTGAAGTCTTTTAATCAGGTCAAACGGTAGTTCGGCGAGGAATAACAATATAAGAACAGTAGAAGTTTTTTGTACCTATCTGTATGGCTGTGGAGTGCTGATTCCGTGTTACAACCATTCAATATCCTAAATGTGATGGTTTTTTTTTTTGAGAAAACTGAAAAAAAAAACTCTTTTTTATTTCGTTTATAGAAAATACACTAATAGATGAAAGGGTTCATGTACAAAAATTAATTAATTAATGTTATTACAAATTGTGTTTCTTAAAATATTTTGCGTTACACGAATGGTTCAAATGCTAAAGCACATTGAATTTCTGTGTACATTTGTAAATCAGACGGCCAGTTTAATATGTCTGCGAGTCACACAACACCCCCAAATCCGCATCACTGACTACTATCACTGACTGAAATTATAGTTAACAGTCTGTTTCTGACTGAGGAACCTGTGGAATTCACAGAAAACAGTTAACAAGCACGTCAAATTATGTGACAATCAGTAGACATTACTTTTAAATCAGTAGCATATAGTAACTGAAACAATCAGCATAGTTTCACTAACTGCAGTCGCTCAATTTTGACCGAAACTACAGGAATTTCAGAGAAGTGGTTTATTTCTCAATGATTCAAGTTTGTAGTGAGCAATGCGAACAGCGACAGAGCAATTGAACTGTTGATTCCTGCCACAGGAATGCGGCAGAGGAGGAGCAGAGAGTGCCAGCAGCGGGGCTCGAAGCCTGCGCTAGAGAAGTGCTACAGCTGCTGGTGAAGAGGTCGTGAGTGAGGAAGACAGGGCCAGGAGCACCTGAGCCGAGCAGACTGTTATATCTGGCATCTATCTTCAACTTCATCTCGCACTGCCAATGGACCGAGGAAGAGCATCTGATGGCGCAGGTGGCTCGTCGCCACAGGATACCTCACAACCTCCACTATACCACCGCGTCCCTCGCTACTCTTCTGCTAGTCTACAGTGCAAGCTGGAAGGATACTCCGGGTCGCTGACGAACACTAGGCATCAGCTAAAGGAAACGTGAAAAAAAAAAAAAAAAAAACCCTGAACATTCCAAATTGTTCAGTCTTTTGAGAAACTGCATATGGCAATTTTCTATCAGATTAAGTGATGAGCTTTATCACTTTTTACAGAAATAATCACATGTAATAATAAACCACACTAAGCGTCATTTGAAAGTGTAGGAATCACAGAACTACGAGCTCATTTGAGAAATACTATGTTTCATTGACTAACTCTGTACAAAATCATAACACCCACAACTACATTTGGTAGAAATCTAACTTAGGCTATGTTGTATCCGAAATGACTAACTGAATTGAAATCTATACGTACATATAGAAAAAACTACGAAACAACAATCCTCGGTAGTTATGTTTGCCAACTTTATAAGTAATAATTTGTCCAAAATCGTGATCTACTGCGTCAGCAATAGTTCCTCAGGAAAACGTTTCTCGACAAAAATTTTTGCTCAGAAAATTGGCAGAACCTATTGTTTATGATTACAGTTTTTTTAGTGGCTTCGAGAAACCTACAATTTTAAACTGATGCTTATAGCGATGAATGTTGTACCATGTACTCTTAAAAACCGTAAATTTATTCTCAGTGTGTTTTAAAGTCGCAGTTTCAATATATAACATTAGGGAATCACCAGACGTAATCAGTGAATACAAGTTATTGATGCCAGTTGACAGTGCACACAATACATAAGTGAATTTGCAAATAATCATTGATTAACAATGTTTATTCCCTGATTTAATACGTTGAATAATCTCCATCGGAAATGAGAGATGGTGAAGAGATTTAAGTCAGCGCTTAAGGAGAAGCATCAAAGGCAATTTGAACTATTGTTTTTTATTTTATTTGGTTCTTTAGAAACAAACATTTAAAATATAACGTTATCATGATACATTGCTACATATTGATTAATCCAGTACTTAATGTCAATATAGATGGCGTAGTCGGTCATACATTATTTTTAATTTATAAATATATTGCAGCCTTTTTAAAGTAAAGTAACACGTATGTAAAATCTGGTGACCAATACAGCCGAAATTTAAAAATTGTAAAGTTCAATAGAAAATATATTTAGTTGTTACAATGGAAATATTAATTTGACTAAAAAATTGAAAATTCGACTTGGGAGTGTAGACCGCACCTTTCTAGTGATGTTTCCAGCACTGGTGAGGTGAAATATGAAGTAAGAATGGAGCAACGGCGGAAAACGAAGACCTCCGAGAAAACCTGCTGTCCAGTAGCATCATCTGGCACGATTCCTACATGCGAAAATATGGGTCGACATCAGACGGGAATCGAACCCGTATACAATTGGTGGGTGCCGAGCGCTCTAGCCAACGCGCCAACCCTGGCACCTTTGGGAAATCAGTGGAAAAAACACTGCTATCAGCGAATATTCACTGATGTTGATTTAGAGTTTTTACAGGGCGATGCTTGCGTATTAGCATAATATCTTGTACGGCAATAAGAAATTACAATACTTCAGCATCAAATATTATGACCCATGAGTAGATCTACGTCATCACGTGACAAAACTGTTCATCAAAAAGTCGGCAAAAACAGTTGGTCTATATATATATTTTTTACTTTCACATAATGACTTCGACAAACGTCAATTTTTCTTGTAAGCACTGAATTGAATATCTCACCCTCTCAATGCCGTCGCTTGGGGCTTTTCCCGCGTCTGAAGATATCAAACAAGAAAACAATAAGGGCGACACTGGCTCGAACGTAGCACGTTTTGCCGCTGTTTTGCGGAATTCTGCGGCACATTCCAACACAATCCTCTATCCTAGTTTATTTTGTGTCCCGTTTGTACATTTAAGGATACTGCTATCCAAAATAAACACGTTTCTACTGTATTGGAGGACTTCAATAATATTTATGGTATGTTAGCTGTTTTGAACGTACCATACCACAATAATTTGGAATGCGTTTTCTTCACTCATTTAAGACGTGCTTAGTATGTGCGATAAAATAGCTTATCTAGAACAAGCTGCAACAGACTTCAGGCACCAGGCTGGTAAACAACCTCTCATATTACATTACATTTTAAGTAGCTGTGACTTGTGCCCGTACTTTGTCTGGCAATGTAATAAATCTATACAAACACTTAACTGTGAAATAAAAACAACAGATGTTTATGTACGAGCAATATAAAATTGTTTAAAAATGAATTTCCAAGAAATGATACGTTGGCCTTCCTGTAACAAATTATGATCATATTGATCTTCAAGTATTCACTATATTATTGTATTGTTATGAGCACTAATTTTTAGGAACATTTTAATAACTTGTAACTTTTTTAAATTTACCAAGTTTAGTGAAAATAAATTTACATTTTCTAAAGCAATCAAATTTGCATTAATATATTATTTAACTTGGCTTTGTTACTGTATTTAACCCATATGTTACCTTTTTCAATGACAACTAAGTTAAAATATTACGTAGGAAAAATTTACCTAGCTGAACATACGAAATAAACTATAACATACTATTTTATTTTGAGAACAAGTTTTTCGTATCTCTTATTCTGTAGGCCTACTTAGAAATATGAAGTAGGGAAAACTGTGAGACACAAACAGTAAAGAAATTCATTAAAACTGAAACGTCTGTCCTGTTCATTATTTATTTATTTATTTATTCACATTTACCCAGAATCCATATTCTTCTCCTAGTTTTGAATATATTAGCAGAACGCTGAGCTGGGTAGGTACCATAGCACTGTAATAATTATCTTTATGTGACAGGCATGTGTAAACTCAGCTATCTCTAACGATATGAGCGAAGCTTGCGATCGCAAATATGCGACTTGTCAGTCACAAACACTTCAGAACACCACAGATACATTTGTGACGGGAAAATATACGTTTCGAACTCACAGGCTGTGATTTACAGCCCATATGTAGCGATGACTGTTCCGGATTACAGGATGTGACAGCGAAGGTTTGTTCGACACAATATATAACAACGGGTACGGATTATGAACGGTTGCAGGGACGCACGATTGTCATCCGCACATCCGCGGAGCACAGTTTTGCGGTTTGTCGGATGAGAGCGGTTTTTGTAAGTATATTCTGTTTCATCTAAGTTTGGTAAAAATTGACAGGTACTTATAGCCAATTTTGCTATTTTGGGATTTGTGGCACAATGCAAGGCATTTTTAGTTCTAAAATAAGCCGGAAATATCCATTTCACCATTTATACTGCAAAGTTTGTCTTGCATTATGCCACAAATCACCAAATATTAAAAAGTTATTGTCAATAAGTAGCTGTCACATTTTACCAAAATATATATGAAATGGAGTTTAACCAAAGTCCATATTCCTGAAGTAATAACCTATAAACTGCCACTGGCTACAAACACCGTTAAAGAAACGATTATTGTTTGTTTTGACAGCAATGTTTAACTGAAATGAGCGAAGAAACTTTTTTGTCGGCGTAAGAGAAGTTTTCAGGAGAAGCGACTTGTGCATAGAGGCGACGAGGCAAGAGGCGAGTCGAGTATAAGTTGCCCTTAGAGCCGATCACGGTAGTTCTAGTCCAATATCAGGCAAATTAGTTCTGTAACAGTATAATATTGTTGCATGTGTCAAGAGCCGAAGAACTGAACTACAGACATCAGAACATATTTTCCCCCTTCGCCTTCACGAGATTGAGCGCCGAATATACAATTTTGAGCAATTTTCACTATTTCTTAATACCATGACTTATAATGTATATTAATGCATGTATAATGACTTACGATATACTTAAAGAAAAAAGTGGCATCTACCTTTCCTGCTACAAACTATGGTCCCCAGAACACTCAGTTGTGGTCATATGCCTTACATGCACAAACATTGATGTTTACAGAGACCATCTTCCAAGAAAATCCTCATAAAAACGAGGTCCTGAGCCCTGGTGCAGCAGGCAGATTTGAGGTTAGAATTGAGCAACAATGGACTGCAAAGGCGAATATATATATATATATATATATATATATATATATATATATATATATATATATATATATATATATATATATATATATATAATGACAGCATCCGCCACGTATCTCACACACGAAAATCGGAAACGAACCCGTTGGGAAACGAACCCAGATCCCCGTGGCGGGAGTTTATAACTCAAGTCTGAGTAATTTCTCAAGGGCATACACCTCCTTACACAGGCTAAAATAATGATACATGAGCACGACTAAAGTCTCTCGCATTGACTTTCCGAACAATCCATGAGCAAGCAAGGTATATGTGCCAAATATTGAACTGGAATTAGAAAGTACTTCAGTAAGTCTCTGTGTACCACGACCTAAGATAATCACCATGGACTGTAGTGGTCTGATAACTAAATTCTCATACGAACCTCTCTCTGTGATGTAACTGAAAGCACGTGTCATGGGAAGGGGAGTGAGCAAAGGGAGGAAGTCCCACAGGCATTTCACCTCATCAATCACTTAACTCCATACAATCCATAACGTGACCATGCGTCTCTCCAACATTCGTATGGACACCACTGTCAACACAGAAATAACACAATGTAGCACAGTATGGCCCAGAATAAATTACGTCGACTGTGTAACGTGGGTGGTGGTGTTTCGAGAGACTTCAGTCTTACCATGTGATAGTGATTTGTTAGTGTCACCGTACTATATTGTATTCTCACTGACAACTAAAATGTACAAAAAAAATAAAAGACATTTTCGGTGTTCATTTTTTCTTGGCGTTACCCCATAAACGAAATTATACGCACCCTAAAACGTTTGCTGTCATATATTGTATCTGTATCAATTGCAACGTTTTTCGTCTCTTTATCAATTTCAGTGAACCAAACGAGTTTGGATTTGTAGTTATTTAGTAAACAGAAAATTTTATTGGTGGGTCTGGGTATTCCATTCGGAATATGTGTATAACTGCAGTTTTCTCTTCCTCATTACATCAGTGAGTTTTTATATTTTAAAATGTACCTATTTGTTTGATCCTAATTTGTATTTAGCGTCACTATTACATTTCGGTCCCAGCATTCTCCTCAGAATTCTTCCGTCAACATTTTTAAGTTTTTCAAGATCCTCATATCTTGTTAATTTAAGTGTTTCTGTTTCATACATAGTTTCGGACCAAACCACTGACTGGTAACTGATAATGTTTAAGTTTGTGTTCCAGGACGAAGTGTTTGTATATGTTTGTATATATAAATATATATACATATTTGTAAACATTACATTAATAATTAAAAATAATATTATAGGTTTAAGAGCATTTTAGTAAATCTTAGCAAAGTTTTTATTCGACCGTATTTTTCTAGGAATTCCACGTCAGATAATTTTGTTTAAAGGATTCGTCTTTTAAATTGGGAAGTAATTAATTTTAACATTTGTTTCCCGCTCCAACTTCATGGCTGCAAGCTAGGTAGTAAGAACTGGTTAAGTAACGAGTTTCTCATTAGCTGCTGGTAACACAGTAATACACAGCGATTATGCTTGAAATTCTCCGTATATTTGTTATTGGCTTGTAACTCTCTCGTAGTTACAATGTTGTAGACCACTTGTGCGATTGACATGTTTATACACGTGTTTTACTTCTACCTTGTCCCCAAAATAACTAACAAAATTTTCATGTTTCTTCTTAATTAATCTCTACGTACTTTAAAATTAACTCAAAGGCATTAATTGTAGTCATTAAACATACTGAGAGCTAAAATTGTCATACGATTTATTTCGAAATGAGTGGACCTATATGTAGGCCTACAGCCGTACTTTGTATGTATTTGTTACGTTCCGAATAAATTATTTAATAAAGTGGGGAAAAACTATTTTTTTTGTAAATTACGAAAATTATTAGTTAACAATATTTTTATTTATATTTGAAACCGAGAGACTTTTATGATTATATATTCTTTTGAACGTAATCATACTCATCACTACTAAATGGCACATGTATATCTTTTCAAAAAAAAAAAAAAAAAAACTTACATCTAAACTAATCCAAAATACCACTTACAATACCTTGAAGCTAAAAGCCAACCGTCACATTACATACTAAAAAATATTGCTTTCGTTAAAACTAAGCGAGTTTTTAATCTATTTCTTTCAAACAGCTCATTATAAGGCCTACCAACTGTAGTACTATGACGCTGTATTCCATGACACACTTAAAGAAATAATTTTCAATAGGGAATTATGTTTAAAAAATATCGTATAAGGAATACCAGCACGTGACCACCACGGGTTCCCTGTTCGTAAACAAAATCATGATAAGCTGGAACCGCCGTTACGTAAAATACTTTAAATTTTGCTACATACGTGTTATTGCTTCAAAACAGATTCATGCAAAATTAATAGTTTTATTTAAGGAACTGCAGCAAATTATGGAAGTAAAACTGAAGTGTTCGTGATTTCACAAAGACTGGAGGGCAATAATTATCATAATATCCTCGGTTATTATATTTTTATTCAAAGGGGCTGAATGTATTGTAAGAAAAAAAAGGGTCAGTGGAAGCATAGGTGCTGAGAAATAGTGATCAAGGTGGTAGAGGGAAGGGGGAGGGGATTCAAGCAGGCAGTGGCCACTGAATTGCTGCTATTCAATACGTTCACTTTGTTGTCGACAGGTCAAAAGTCTTAAGGCTTTGTTGAGACATATTCTGACCCAAATGATAGCATCTCACCTGTTGAGGAAAGCGGCAACGCTGATTACGATCGTTAACGCGAGGAGGGAATTCGATAGCGGATCTCCGAGGTTCGTGAGAGAGGAGTTGGGCAAGTGGCACGCTGTTTCTGGCGATTCCAGCTAGATACGCCGGGCGGTTACACGTGTTGTTGCCAGCGATACGTTGCACTGCCTTCTTGCCTCATGGCCTGGCTATTTACCGCTAATTGGCCACTAAACATTAACTGCAATCCTCAACAGTCCTGAATCCATACACTGTAAACACGTATATAAATGTTACGTTCTTTGATATCTTTTCCTTAGCAGACCTCACTCATTCACATCGAGCAGTATTCGAATAAACATTTACCGACCGAATACCTGCACACTAATTGGCGACCTAGACAGGTAGCCACCTTAATGACGCCATATTCCCAAACGTGTTGAGGTTAAATCAGTTATTTTGTCATTTAACCTGCGTATGAGAAGCTTATGTTTCTGCGTCCGACTGGTAAGTTTAGTATTTGTGTTTATAATGTCTCTGTCACGAAGGAGAAAACAGTCAATGCGGAAATTTTCAACAAAATTTTAAGTGAAAAATTCCGTTACAGGATATCCACAGCAATGGCCGAACACGTAGCAGTCCCTATACTTTTAGGTTATAAAACCCGCTGCAATTGTGATAGAGGCGAGACTAGGTATAATGTAACATATTCGTAGAGACTATGATGATCTGATACTCGTTCCTGGATCGACCTTACGCTGCAGTGCCTCCAGGCCTCGGACATGCTAAATATCTCCAAACATACGGAGTCCTTAAGCTAACGTGTATTTGACTTTCTAACTGCTAACTGAAGTGTTTTGTTGGACACGGTAATGTTGCAATTGATAGCGAACGTTGCTGAGTCGCAGATAATCCACACTTACATAAGAGGATTACACACAAGAAAAAAATGAGAAAAAAAAACTAGAACTAAATCAAGGAAGGCAGAAATGGCGGTTGTCAACAAACAGACAAGTTATTAAGAATTAGGAATGTAGTTGGTGTGTAATGGAAACAAGAAAACGAAGGCGAGAACCAAACAAGGTACGTGGAAATGGTGACAATGATGGACAAAGACGAGGAAAACACAAACCTAGCGACAGAATTTGTTGTAGACAAGGCAACACGATGATAACAAAGATGATAGTAGAAGCTCCCACCGATGACAACAGATGCGACGTTCCGGTGACTGGTATTTGTTCCCATCTTCTTGCACTCGACCAATCTCAGGAACTCTTGGCGACTAACCGTGTCATCTAGAAAATCGAGGATCTTACATAGGAATGCTTTTAGTTTGACCGATGACAATGTAGCTGTTTTGTGATTGGTAACGCAACTTATAGTGGGCTGATTAAAACTGATTTTTAACTGCTATGTGACTTAGCTTGAGCTAGCCAATCAGCCTTACTGGTGTTATTTAAACACGGCAATGTACCATAGCCTTACGGCGAATATACAACTGTTTTCCGTGATGGTAAATGAAACTTTGAGGAGTGAGGGTGAAGAACAAATGAAATAAAATTAGCGGGAAATGGTAAATCCGTAATGTCTCAGTACGAAGTTACAGTTAAAAGCATGGGAAATCGAATTAGGAACATCATTACTCTTTATGTTGTCAACACTGTGTTACAAACCACAAGAGAGTAACACGTTGTACACAATTTTCGATATGGCAGCCCCTAGCATTGCTGCAAGCAAGCACGGCAGCTTTGGAAGAGGTTCTGTCCCATTCATTGTAACATCACTGACGACGTTTTAATAACATCGCAGACAGCAAGAAATCTTGCAAGCAGATCTTTATTTCGTTCCTGTGTCCCATAGATACGATATTAAACTGTACTTCACACGGCGAGGCTATGAGAACGCGATATGTACAGGATTTTCCACGTTTTTTTTTGCCAAAACTCAGTACTGAGACATTTCCGGACCATAATTCCCCCAAAAATTTGACTTTTTTATGTTCTCCATCATTCCTCAAAGTTTGACTTATAATCATGAAAATACTCTGTTATAGGATACTCCATACTTGAAAGTACTGCTGAAGACAACCGGCATCAGAATGAGACACTATGTAAGAGAGCACGTTGGAAAATAGGAGATTCGTGTCTTAAAATATAACCTGTTCACAATCAATACACGAAACACGTTTATGGAAGCCTGTAGCTTGGTTGAAGACGTGAAGGCATCCGAAGAGCTGGCATGGAGCATGTCGATAAAGTGTTGTAGGAGGTTCGTCCGTAAACCTCCTACTGATATCAGGAATATATGTAGTCGTACTGGTATTCCGACAACTGATGTACCTCGCATACTGAGCGTCAGAAAACATCAGCCATCTCCATGCAGACCCTTTATAGTCCCTACTCTAGGTGCATTACGAAAAAAGTCGAAGTTTTATCACAAATTGCTGTGCTAGTCAAGAAAGTATGCAATTTGTTTTGTAATAATTTGTGAACGGACAAACGTTTCCAAATATATGGAATATATAAAATGAAATATACATCGCCCATGCTTATTGAAAACCGATCATATAATTATAGGATATTGTCACTTTAACAACGTTAGTTTGGTGTAAAACTCGTGGTTGGAGATATTGGAACATCATCTGAACTACAGCCGAGACATGACGGTGGCTAGTACACCATTCTACACGGCACAATTTTCTGTTATGTGATATGAAACCTTGCGATATAGACCACTATTTGAGAATGCTGTTTGTGCCACATTACATATCCCAGTATGCAGTGCAAGTGAATAAATTTTTAAGTATTTAATTCCTTAATGAATTCATTGAATGCTGTGGATCAGTACCATTGTCCCGATGTTAGCAAAATCTGAACCTGATTATTCTTTTAGGGTACTATATAGAAATTGTTTTTTCCAAATAAACCCCAAATGTTAGGGAACCGTGGCACAATATGTCAAAACCATCAAACACGCCAAATTAATGCTAGTAATTTTCATTCAGAGAATATATTTGATTACATATTTTAAAATTAATGTTAGAGGTGAATAACTCTAAGCGAGTAATTTACAGTTAATTTCTATCGCCTATAGATTTATGTCTATTAGCGTAAGTCAACAAACAGACGGAATAATGCTCAATTTTTTTTTCGCTTGCTTGAATGTAGTTTCCATGTTTACTGTCATAATTTTAAAGTATAATTATCTGAGTATGTTCAATAGCTCAAGTTCTTGTTTATAACTCTACATAAGCTCTTTCGCATGTGGGAAATATAGCGAACATAAATACCGTTCGTCAGCTGATTTTTTCAGGGTACTTCTGCCTTTCCTGTCATTGCATTGCAATTTATCACCATTTTAAATTATTCTCACAAACTCTGAAATATTCTGTGGTAGACTCTTAATGATTATATCAAGTCTCTCACAATGTTATCATGATCGTTTAAGATTAGTTAGTACTTGCAATTATCTCATAAATATAAGTTTCTTTTTCATTTGACGGCATACAATTCGTTTTAAACGTATTCAAACTCGAAACTAATATCTGTACAGAAGCAAAAATTCTACAAAACCCGCTGTCAGTTTTCACGCAATCGAAGTGAAAATGCCGTTAATTAGGATTTGGTTACACGTGTCACATAGGCCTATAATATCTGCAAATGTCACTTCTCTTGGACAATTTCGTTTGTCAAATTCTTGATGTCATTTAGGTATATTTAAACGGTTCGTTTGTAATTTCTAGGTTATGCGCCTTTTGTTTTTCGTCTATGTTTTGAAAAAAAAAAAATTTTTTTCTAAACATACATTCATTCAGACATTTATGGGTACATACATTAATACTTACAAGCTGAATTACATAAGCTACTTAAATGAATGTTAATTAACATTTTCGGATGCATGTAAAAATATGCCCGTAGACCCTACACATGTTATAGGCCTACATACTATTGCTGCTGTATAACACACACAATATTTACTCGTACAAACATGACAATCATACATACATCGCACATGAATAAATCTTAAATCGTGTATATAAATCATATACTATGCAACTTACCTTGAACGTAAACTGATTCGAATCAAGATCGATGAATTAGTAAAATTGCATACAGAACTAAATTAATTCCCTAATTTACCTATATTTCTCACAACATTACACCCAAGTCTTCTATTGACATACGTAATTAATTAGCTATTGATCAATATTCACACACGTATCATACACCAGTAAATTGTTTTATAATAGGCCCTACAATAGACAAATAACTTACATAACAGGAGACTTAAAAAATAACGGTAACTAAAAGCAAAACATGACGTACGTTGGTTTGATATTCTAAATAAAAGCGATAAATTGTGTTTTTTTAATTACACTGTAAAAATATTTACGTTTCCCTTGGTTCTGTCCAAAGACGCACATAAGTCCCGTAAAATAAAACCATTGCACACATTCTCCATCACGTCCGAGGTATCACTCTTATCATCCATTGTAGATACCTCGCCTTGACGCTTTCTGCTAGCTACACTTGCTCTAGAGAAGTTGTCCTCCTCGTCGCTCTGTCCCCTCGTCGTCCTATCAGTTGTAGATGTTTCCTCTGCGCGCACACCAGCCCAATAACTGCCCGCCCAGCCTCATTCCGCTGATTTTATACGTTACTGTCTTGTCTGGATGAATATTCGCGCTGCTTGTCGCTTTAATAAAGAGGCCTGCCAAACGAGCTGCGTTGATGAAACTTGTTTCTGCCAGGTCGTCGGCCTTTCACTCAGATAACAGCTACGTGAACGTTGGAAAGGTATGCCAGAGCAAGGTGGTCTTGTGCTTTCCACATCCGACTTTTATTCTCTCTCTTACACCCATATAAATAAGTTAATGAATACATAAATATTAATTTATAAACACACACACAAACATGCACAGATGCCTGCGTACTCAACTGGACTAATTGATGAATTGTTTATTTACCGTAAGCGAGGATATCGTTAGACACGTCGGGTGAACTTAAGACATTTTAAAAGTTATTCTTCGCATGCATGGTAGCCCTGAATAAAGAAATTTATTTGCGAAAAATTCCGAATAATAAAGATCCCGTACTATATTTGATTAATATTTACTCGCAGTTGACAATATACAAGTGCCCCAACATCACATCACGTGTGCAAAGTCATACGCGTTTGTGGTTCTTATATGCATATATTAATGCATATATGCATCGAAATGTATAGATCTATACTTAAAACAAATACATACACATAAATGTATTCACGTTTACAACACTCACGCATTCAGCTTAAAAGTACCTGTATTTACACATATATAGTTACACATATATGTAGGCTCAGTGACACTCTGTACTTTCATCTGCCTACGTGCATGATCGGTTGATTCCAAATGGACGACAAAATTGCCAATTATTGATACGCCACGGCTTATTACAAGCTTCCAGTGGGCTTGTTTCCTGCACCAATCAAAACCATCGTTAGTACGGAATGTAATTTTTCCAGCTTTCAGGCAATAATCTTTCGTCCAATCAAAATGCTCTTTGGCTCGTTACTAGATATAAGCGCATTAAAACTTCTGTTAGAAAAATTCACTTTCAATGTAGTTTTTTTTACAAGTTGAGCATGCAGTACAGTTGATCATACACAAATAGCGTCTTTGCTGACAAAAAATATTTAAATTTAAAACAAGAATGTAACAAATTAGAAATACAAAATCTTGACGAAAAATTAGACATAAAATATGTGGCACCAAATGAATAAATTTCAGGCATAATAACCACTATGAATTTAAGGCTTAACCCATTAAAATATTGTGTGACAAGATTTTTCGTCTGATGAAGTATACACCTCTGTTTGGTTAGCTAGGTATGTTTCACACTAGTTAGTAGAGAATTTATCATTTCATAAGACCAAAGAAATTGTCAAATTCTTCCAGTGCAGAGATCATGCCTACCCGGGTTTGACTCCCGGAGGGGTCAGTCCCTGAATTCTTGCATGTAGGAATCACGCCGGACGATGCCGTTGGTCGGCGGGTTTTCTCGAGGATCTCCCGTTTCCCTCGCCCCTTCATTCCAGCGCTGCTCCATACTCACCTCATGTCATCCCTCACCAGCGCTAAAGACCTCGATGTTGAGCCCTGACCAAACTCTCTCGCTGTAATGCCTATATGTTGGCAATACTGCTCGACGAGAACGTCGGCAATACCGAGTGTATCATCTTAGTAATACCCATCGTATTGCCTTTAAAATCCTGCTGTGAGTAGGTTGCCTTAATAGAATGTTATTATAACCTATCGTAGCGTAAACCGACACTTGAAAAACTCTTGCATTTATTTCCTGACAGGCGAAATGTTCTTACATCCGAGATTGTTATTGCAATTTCGTTCAGAATGAGTTCACAAAAATTATACACAGTAACCTGTCAACAGTATAATTTCCTGAGCCATTACAGTAGATAACATTAAGAGGGCGTGGTACATAATTCAACGATAAAAGCTTTAATCTATAACTGTAGGTTTCTTGAAGCCAATTTGCAAAAATTAAACAATAGAAATCCTAGACAATAGTTTCAGCCAACGTTTTAAACAAAATTGTTTCCAGTGTTACCAACTTCTGAAGCACAATCTCTGACGCCGGAACCTCGTGCATTTAACTGTGGCGCAAGAGATCACGCGAAACGAATTAGTAATTCTGGATAAATGTTTACTCATAAAGTTGGCGAATACCATTATCTAGGATTTTCATTGAGTACTTTATCCATATTGGCTTCGAGAAAAGCGTAGAAATCAATAGATGTTTTCAGCGTTTATTTATCTACCACACACTCTTAAGAAGTTACCATAAATTCTCACAAAACTGTATGAAAATGAGTTAGGAATATTCGACATTTTTTTTTTGTTTCATCGTACTCTTTTTCACATCGCATACTACTTAGATTACTCCTGTCTCTACTTAACACGTCATTTCACATATAACGATTAGGAAAAATAATTTATTCTAAATTACAGCAGAAAAATGAATAACGTGTTCTTTCTTGATTGCATTTAATATCTGCATTACACTGGATACTTTCATATTTATGAGGTTCTGATCAAGATTAGCAGCCTGCAAGAGAATTGTTTCGCATATCTTGGGTCATGTAATAATACATGAAATTCAAAAGGAAGTCAAAGCAGCTGTACTAATGTCTAATGGGTCATTAAATAGCGCTGAATCGATTTATTTGCAGGGCTCAATGCCAATACATAAAAACTTTGTGAGCCAACATGTTGCTAGGGTGATACGTGTCTGGTTAGCATTATTTTGTAACATAGAACTATTACGCTATAGTAATGTCACACTTGTAATTTTCTGTTTGTATTAAAATCATTAATCGCTATTGCGTATATGTACGTGTAAGTATATCATGAGCTACTTTGATGTAATTGTGAACCGAGATACAACATACCAACGGCACCCATTAACAATCAAGTACACTGAAAATATCTTGGCCATGTTCACTGTGAAGTATGTTTATCAAATAAAAATATTTCCAATAAAATTAAGTAGTATATATAAAATTAAAATAAATCATTAACGTCAAATGCCAAGAAAGCCTATAATCCAAATATCAATGAAAACTTAAGAAAACTAATACTGTACTGTAGTGATTGGCTGTTTTAACTCTCTCTTTCTCTCTCTTGTCTTGGGCTTCTCCAGGCAAATCACAGACATATGGTGTCATAATTGTCTTACTCTGATTGGTGCAGCCAAATGAGAGACACGTCTGAACAAACACATGCTTCCAGTAACAATGGATCAGAGTTGCCTACGTGGATGTAAGCTATTAAAACAAAATGCTTGAAACATGTTTCGCGACAAAATCCAGGTTCTAACAATAGCATGAAAAACGCTGTACCTACAAAGTTTGCAGCCATTGGGTTTAAAAGGGTAATGATTGTTGATGAAACAACTTCAAAATATATCACTTTAAAATATAACTATAGCAGTTTGTACGTACTGTGACATAATCGAAGATTATATTTAAAAATTTTACTTTCTCAATATTTCCAAATATGCATATTACGTATTACTAAACATGTAAAAACATTGACATATTTCTCAACGTATGTTATGCAGAGTTATATTTGTTTTCGGTTGTTCTTCAAATGTATTCACTGAGAAGTACAGTTTATTTTACATCATTTCCCCACGAAGCTGCTAGCTTCACTGGCCGCCTGTACAGGTAGGCATATGTTGCACAAAGTTTCAACAATGTACGTTTTATTACAATATTTCTACGTACGTGAGTGATACCTGCGTTATAAGACCTTCATGTGGCCCGTTTATCTCTGAAGCATATTTTTTGTGAGCAAAAATTATTCATACGGGGGTGTTTTCGCAATCATTTTTGCTACGAATAGCACGGTGTAAATCGTTAGTACTGTCGAAAACGAGGTGAACTCGACAACGGGCAGATTACATGAGCAATGCAGCACACCTTCATTACGTCTTAACATTTAAGGTCACAGCACGAAGTGGATGTGTCAAGAAAATTGGTTGTGTAGGACTACAAACTAGTTCAGTAATTCGCTTAGGTTACGTTGTTAAGATGAGGTGTAAAGCTCATACTTGGTTCGCACTTTTTTAAGCTTAGGACATGCAAAATACAGCAAAGTATAGTTGTCCACAAACAATCTAGTATAAAGGTTTCACAATCAATAAACTTTGACGTTTTCAGGTAGGAAGATGCATTATAGTAAGATTTAGATTTTCTGATACACTAATAATTCACTTATACTTTAGTAGGCGTTGATTTAGGTTTGTGGCAACATATCTCGTGCCAACACATCGTTCATATTTGGCTTTCACAAAAAGATTATAGATTTTTTGCGCCTTGCAATTTCCTTCTTTAAACAAATATTACGATTTTCTGCAAACTTAATGTATACGATAGAATTTTATTCGTACGTCGCACACTTTTACATCAATAGTGGCACAACTCAAAAAAATTAAGTTATGCGATACTGGCATTTGAAGTTTAAGTGGAAAAACAAATTTGGGTAATTCACTTTAATCATAACACTATCTTTCATCTTGGAATATTCATAACTAACAGTTACCAATAATGTGATATTGTAAAAAATGTATTATTTTCATTACACAATTATGAAAAATTTATATCAATTATAAGGAATAAACTCAAAGAATAAAGATATCCTGCACGATAAATAAATATTGGTATTACCACTAGAAAGACCATTACAGTAGAAGCCTAACTCAAAATGACCACTTTTTAAGTTGTGCTCCTATTGATCTGGAGTTGCGGTGAAGCTACTGTCTGGGATCGGAAACTACTGTGTTTGGGACAGATATGTAAGAGACGGAATTTTGTTGAATTTAGGAGTTATTTAGGAGGGCAGCAGGCGGCAAAATTTGAATATCAGTTTCCGAGTTTAAGGCGGTTCTCTTCCTCTAACAGGTATTGTCATGTTAATGACTTCGACAAATGATTACTTAATGTGCAACTTAATTTCAGGCAGCTTCTGAAATGCCATTGCTAGACACGCATGAATTAACGAAAAATAAGAAATTCTATTTAAAAACACCAACGAAAAAGACGGTACTCCGTAAAAAAAGTTTGTACTTTTACAAAGAAAAGCCTTGGAAACCCAGTTGAGAAAGAAATTCCTTGTAAAACTACAATGGTTATCCTTGTAATAAAATACAAAGTATATGTTTGTAATATTACAAGGACTAGCCTTGTAGCTGTACTTTCAATAAGAGAAAAAAAAATTTAAATGTTCATTGTACTTCATATGTAACACTGACTTATTCATCAAATTACTTTTGAATAAAGGACGTATACAAGAGTATATTTTCAAAAACTAAAATAAATAAATAAATAAATAAACTCGGGAGGTGGTAAATTTCGTACCATTTTCCTCAAGCTTAAAATCTACGCATCTTACCCCTAGACCACTTTGACTTACGTAGCACTTAGTCTTTATTTATTTGTATACATTCGATGTAAAGTTCAGTAGTAGTTCTTCCTTTTAAAGCACGAAATTCATATAAATATTCACTCTACTCCAGAAAAATACTTTTCAGAGGTTGCGATCTTTGCATAAGTAATTTCCGGCGAACTTACGATTTTTGTAGGCTACACATTATTTTTCTAAGATTTTGTTTTAACGTTATAAACTAATAATTTTAGAAGGAATAATTTCAACATTTACAAAAGTTTGTACAACTACGAAGAAGTGCCTTGTCATATTTTACAAAATAATTTACAGTGCAGGAACTGTCGGTATAGGTACAAGGAATTCCTTTGCAGTGTTAGAAAGTTTACCTTTGTAACTTCATAAACTAATGATTTTACAAAGAATATCTTTGTACTTTTACAAGGACAAAGAATACCCTTGTAAATTTTACAAAATTTTTTTAGAGTGTATGGTTACCCATTAATTGCAGTGTATGCACGATACACAAAGTATTTAAATAATAGTTTTTTTATAAATGTAAGCAAATATGTATATGTTGCACACGTATTATGTCTCTCTATTGTTTAGTTCGAAATCGTTAACCGCCTTAAGGAATTCGAAGAAACCTTGAATCTGGCAATTTTTTTGTTTCATTTTTATAGTTACGTTAATAACTTTTACTCTACCTGATAAGTAAAGACCTGAAAAATTCGCTGGTTCTCTGACATGTAGGCTCGCCTCAAAGAATATACTACGTGTATTCAAGCAAACATCAACTGTTCACTGGCTGGTCACTGACACAGTGAAATTGGCCTGTATTCAATGACAGTTTTATTATTGGCACCGCGACTTCAAGGATGTGTCAAATACGTCAACGGCCAATTGTGAAGGTGATACGAACTTACAGTTGTTGGAATTCTAGCCTGTGCCTGAGAGAAAACGCGAATTTTTCATGTCCCTTCTAATAAGGACA
Source organism: Medauroidea extradentata (assembly GCA_003012365.1). Lineage (NCBI taxonomy): Eukaryota > Metazoa > Arthropoda > Insecta > Phasmatodea > Phasmatidae > Medauroidea > Medauroidea extradentata. Next base: position 76,475 of record PNEQ01042928.1, on the reverse strand, counting down.
TGCAACACTGTTAATGACTCAAAATTTAGAAATACTTTACGTCGATGGTGTATTTCAGTATTTCTGTCTCGTTGCCTATTTTATGTTTAAAAGTAAATAATAATCAGTTTGTCCTGAAACGGCTGTAAAACAATCACACCACGCGAGTCCTGGGCTAAATTGAATGCGAAAATGTTCGAGACAAACTGACATTTTACCTGCACAATGTGGCAACACGGTATTGTACTTAGTCCCTTCTTGCGCTACACAAATATCTTATCTCACTACTGCATATTATGGCCACAAGTTCAAATCCCGAGCAGCCCGAACATGACTATAGGTTTACTTGACGTATAATGCATAAATAAAATACCTGAACGTCTAGCGCAAGAGGGATTTCCTCCGTTCAGTGTTGCCACATTAAGCAGGTAAAATGTAAAAAATTTTGCCACTTTCATTTCTTCTCCAATATAGCTCAGAATTCACGCAGTGTGCTTACTATACTAGACATTCTGGATACATTTTCATTTTCGTGATATCATAATGGTCATACAAGTGGGGAAGGGTGAAGATAATTTATTTGTGTACTTTAAAATTTAAATAACTCTGTTGATATTCTTTTCGTATTCTTATTAAGATGCTTTTGTATATATAGCATTATAACTTTGTAGAATACAGTAAAAACATTATCTTTGAGGCAAATAAGAATTAATAAAAAACAAGTAAATAAATATTTCAGGCTGTGCAATCGACGCTGTAAATCTTGCTTCACCACAAAATATAATTTTTAAAAATTTATTTTTGGTGTTACTGTTTTATGTGAGAACATATTTCTTTTCTTTGTTGTAAATTAAAATGTATTTTAACTAATCACCCTCCGCTATACAAAAAATATAAATGTAACACACAGATTAATATTTCAATGAAAGCACAATGTTTAAATTCCAGTAATGTATATTTTACACAAAAATTTTCTTTGAGCTAAAGGTCAGTTAATATAAAAAAATTCTTTGACGCAATGCATTTGTGTTGTGGCAAAGAAGTGATTTTCGAGTGAATTATTTGTATTAAATGAACAATTGGCTTGTGAGAGCCACGAATGAGAAGTAAAACAACTACCCAAGTAATACTGGTAACGATTAAGCAGCACACACACTCAAAACCGACTATTATTTTAGGCAAGAGTTTTCTTTTCATACAGCCACGATGTTTATGTACATAGTTAATTAGTTAGAACAGAATTGGTAAGATCCTTATATTAAGAATTTCCAAATAGAAGTGACAGTAGTGTTAAGGTGACTGCCTGGTTTGTTGCATCATACATGTGCGACAGACGCGGGTTGTTGAACTCACGTGCAGGTTTTTTTGTTGACAACCAATCAATCAGGTTAAGACATTTAATTAATACTAAAATAATAAGCACAATAAATATGTGTGGTATTGCTTATACTTTACTAAGTACGTTGCATCAGTCTAGTCGTACCCAAAAAAGATTGCGGAAACACCCGCCCGAATAGATTTTCGTTCACGAGTTATATGTTTAGAGATAAAAGGAAGGTATGGAATTGTTATAACGCAGATATCACTCCGCGCGTAGAGAGATGTTGGAATAAAACGCGCATTGTTAAAACTCTTCTCCAACATTTGACACCTGAACAGGCTGCTACAATGAGAGCTCTCCTTACTAAGCTTACAGCATTGGAGTTTATGTAGAGAATCTGTGCAACATAATTTACTTCTTAATTGAAAATTTTTAGGGATAAATTTTCGAAACAAATAATTCAACGTGAAATTTCCAAAAGAATACTGACACGTTTAGAAATTTATAGTTTAATATATCTGTAGTAATCAATATTTGAAATAAAAATTAAATTCCTCATTTTTGAAATAAAAGTTTGCCAAATAAACAAAAAAAATAATGAACTGTCATAGTGTTCCCGAAAGAAATTTCACGGAACTATTTGTACGATCAAAATAGTTACCTTTAAATATGATGCGTTGTGAAGTAATTTCTTTACTAGCGATTCCCCATTTCGACTGAGCAGAAACAAGCTTAGTTGATAGAGTCTTCAATACGTTAATGTTAGAGACCTTAATAATTCGCTAGTTCTCTGATCTGTATACTCGCCTCCAAGAATATTCGTGTACTCTAGTATACAGCAGCTGTTCATTGGCTGCTCGCGGACATTGTTGTACCACATGTTTGGTACTGTGCTTCTTTGTTATTGGCTTGGCGCCCTCCAGGAAGTGTTAAACATAGTCAAGGACTACTGTATCTGTGAACACCACTCGAATTTACAGTTCATTGTATTATTGCTTATACCTAACTGAAATAAAAGTGTTGTAGGTAGGTACAACACTGGTTTAAAGTTTAAGACCACCATGTGAAACCACAAATGCCAGACAGGACCTAAAACGACTACCGCAAGATCAATGATAATTTTTCTGTAGCGTCTTACGCATGTTAGAATAGAGATGTTATGGCAACACGAAAATCACCACATTTTATATTACAACAAAAAAGATTCTCTTAAATACACAGTCACCAAGCATGGGGACATTGTGGAGCCGGGAAGGTGCTTTGAGCGGCCAAATGGGCGCAAGCACAGTATTCCGCACATCTGCAGCGCTTTTCGCGTGGAGTTTCCGACAACTTTCAGTTGGTGGAGTAAGATACGCTTGTCTATTTGGAACAACGATAACATTTTTACAACTAAATACTGACATAAAATTTTTCTGTTGTTAATGGAACGTAAAATATATTAAATGAAACGTATTTTTACAGGTTTTCGTTAGTTTGTTTCATATACTGTACTGACACCTTACGAACACCGAGTGTGTAGGCTACTACTAGTTTGAGTGTAAGTTGAACTCTCTCGTACGAAGAATGCGAACTCTGATAGTTTACTCAACAGTACAGTATATATTTCTGTTAAAATATGTTCTGTATAAGGACGATGTTCTTGGCTTCTTTTACACAGCACATTGCCTCTTCTATAGAACAAGTTGTTGTAGCAAGAAGCCAGATAGAACTGATAACCTAACTGGACAGTTGTCCCTATTTTGACGGGGATTTTCCAGGCCTCTGGCTATTGTTGAATGAATGCAAAGAATGTATGCTGAAGTAATATATATATATATATATATATATATATATATATATATATATACATATGTCAGCGTTTAACATCGAGGTCTTTAGCACTGATGAGGGATGACATAAAGTGGGTATGGAGCAGCATCGGAATGAATGGGTGGGGGAGACGGGAGATCCCCGAGAAAACCCGCCGACCAACGGCTTCGTCCGGTAAGATTCCCACATGCAATAATCCGAAGACCAACTCTGTTGGGAATCTAACTAGGATTGTCTTTGGGGACCATTCGGGCACCGCGACCCCATGTATGCTGAAGTAGAGTAGGAAACACGTAATAATCTCGATGTGAAGTGTTGAGAGGAAGTGAAGGGAGACGAGAGAACTACACTGGCGAGCACGTCACAAGAACGAGGCATGCTCGGCTCGGACACTAGCTATGCTAGTCACGTACGTAGTTATCTGCTGCTCGGAGGTTTCACGTGTCTATCCCTGGCTTACCAAGGTGAACTGCGGCCCGCTTCTACTCCTAGCTGGCTCATAAACTTCTGCTATCTGGACCTCTTCGACCAACTCTCCGCGTTTACGCTCCCGTCCACGCCCACACGACCTGCTCCCCGTCGGCAAACCTTACATCCTTACTTTTTATGTCTCATACGCACAGCGGCAGCGAGCGCTTAAGGTTGTTCAAGTGGGGAAAAAACATAATTTTATATTTGTATGAAATAGTGTTAGTTTTGTACACATTACTTGAGAGTACATATACCTCTAACGGAAAAAAATTAGCTCATCTAGTTTTCCCGTAATGGCACTTCAAAGTCAAAATTTGCGTATTTTTACTTCATACAAAACTTGAAAACCAGTTAACATA
>PNEQ01042928.1:43236-72433 GCA_003012365.1 Medauroidea extradentata | reverse complement strand
CTTTAAACACAGAAATATTTTATAATGTGTTTGTATATGCTTCAAGCCGTAGACGGTAACGTGTAGTTTTGATGAGATTTTTTCCATTTCATTATATTTACTGGTTTTCAAGTTTTGTATGAAGTAAAAATATGCAAATTTTGACTTTGAAGTGACACTACGGGAAAACTAGATGAGCTAATTTTTTTCCGTTAGATATTAATGTTCTCTGAATTAATGTCTACAAAACTAACAATATTTTATACAAATATAAAATTATGAATTTTTCCCCACTTGAACGCCCTTAAGGGTGTTCAAGTGCGATAAAGTCAAATTTTATATTTATTTGAAATAGACGGTACTTGTGAGTGCAGTTTCCTCTTACGAAACAATTTTAGCTTGTGTAGTTTTCTCATAACGATTCGTCAAAGTCAAAATGTGCATGTTCTGCTGCCATGCAAATGATGAAAACCATCGACTTACGTACCTGAAATAATTCACATTGAAATAACATACAATGGGCTACGTAATAAAACATTAGAAAAAATCCCGCGATTTGTTTAGGTATTAAAAAAAATGCAGAATTTGCAACTTTTTCTGCGCTTTTAAGATATTTTTTAATTCAAAATATTATGCTGGTTTTTTTAAATGTTTTACTACATACCTCATGAGGCGTAAGTTCACAGTGACTTACTTTGTTTAAGTAGGTCAGTTGATTTTAAATATTTGCATGGCAGCGTATCAAGCAAATTTTGACTTTGACACCCCGTTATGAGAAAATTATGAGAGTTAAATGGCTTTAATGGCTGTAACACGGAAACGGTACGTTCCCAGACATGGTCACACGTTCAAAATATTGACTTGTCAGTCCTCTCTACTAGCCCTAGAAGTTTTTAATATGAATTGTCGAACATTCTGTAGGTACATCTGGATACAGATCTCCATCTGTACCAAGATATGGATCTTAACGTGAAACTGAACCAGGATATGGTTATTAACCTGGATCTCAATTTGTATCTGGCATCGAAACTGAATTTGCTTGTATATCTGAATGTATGTCTGTGTATGAATATTATTATTTCTGTCAGTTTTATATATATATATATATATATATATAAATATATATTTGGAGCTGAGAAGAAAGAAGTTCGGCTCACTACAGAAGTAAAAAATGACGGAATATTATAATTTCTCTTGTTTCTGATTTTTCATGGACAGAGATGTCAAAATATTTGTTCTACTGCTGCTAAAATGACATAGATTTTTAGCTTACTGTAAGGCATTAAGCTAACACACTCACAAACACATAGCTGTATAATGTAAATAAAACAGTATTACTAATTTACCATGTGATACTTCAATACAAGTTGGTTCCTTAAATAACTGAGTAAATTTAAAGAACATTGAATGTAATTTCAAGGGTTTTAAAGTATATTTTTTGTAGAAGTACACAGTTTTTAGTAAACAAAATATTTCTTTATGAGTGCATGTAGCGAGAAAATATTGAAATTATTATTTAAACCCAACTTAAAAATAATATAAATACTAGGTACATGAATGAGGTAACATATGCCACACATGTGTTCCTTTTGAAGCAAGTTATGAAGGTAGGCTCTTTTGGAGCGTCGAATGAGCTGCATTTTCATAGTTTCTAGAAGAAATTCATTAAGGCGAATGCTTGATCTTAATGAGAGAGCAGAATAAATACATATTTGGAAAATTATTGTGGCTTGAAAAGAACTGGTAAATTCGATGGAATCTCGGAACATTGTGGTGAAATGCCACGAATTTTAAGACGAATTCAGGACGTTACGTTGTTTTCTTTTTTTACTTTAACGACGTTGACAGTCAAGGTTACAGTAAGAATCAAAGATTACGGTCAGAAGTCGTTACGTCACTACATGGCGGATGGCTCTACATCCTCTCTTTGCTACATATTACGTCACCTGTTTCCTGAAGATTTCAATTTGTTCTACAATCTTTAACTTGAATCTAGGAGCAACATCAGGTTATGTTTCCGAACCCAGAAGTTTAGGTTATATCAGGAAAATTTGCATTATCCGTAATATCAACACGACAGACAACATTAATAAGTACTGGCCTACGTGTAAGTATAGGTCGGCTTTAATATACTAAAAAATCTGGTTTCCTTTTGCATTTTAGTTATCAAGACGTTTTAAATAATTAACAAATCCTAAATGATTACGTTCATAGCCTGTATTTTCCGCAATTTCTCCATTTCACGTCTTATAAACTACAAAAACGTAATTCCTTTAATCTGCAATAATGTCAAATTGAACAAGAAATGTCCGTTTCATGTTTGTAAATTAGAATTTATACATAACCGCCATCCAGCAGAAATACTTATAACCGTATCATTCGTATAACAAAGTATGACTGAAATTATTTAAGACTGTCCAACTATAACCATCCGGTGTTTCATTCAAATAAATAAGAACAAGAAGATTTCTAAAGAAAGTTATTAAATAGTTATATTTAACGATATGTGAGAAAGCAGAACTTTAAAAAGGGTATATTTGTAAAAGTTTTTAGATTTTTTTTTTAAATTAAGTTTGTATTTGTTTTCGCTGTCTGTTCAATTAATTCTACTCCGGCTTAGTATTATTTTGTGAATATGTATTACATTCATATGTATCCTGTACGAATTTATGATTATTTCTTACGATAATAGCAAATAGCATCGTGGACATACGTCATTGCGATCGAATGATATTGAGTGGCTAAGAACCAACAAGTGTACTTTGTAATTAAAATAAGCCTGTTCTTCTCTTCTCTGTTACTTCGTTATGTTACCTGTTTTCATCTCAGTCACTGTGTTATGTTGTTTTGACCAAATTGTTCTCGGTCAATTTTGTCGCCATTTTCAAACACCTTGTTTTAGTTTCTTGTCTCTTACTTTTCGGGACTATGTTAATCTTGCATAACTGTGTGTTGACAACTAGTTGTTGTTCACGACTTTTTCCGTGTGGTTTTCAGTTTAATGCAATAATACAATTAGTACGCATGTGCTTTTAACGATTATAAACACCAACCTTTCTGAGTCGTCCAAAAGACTATGCTAAGTACCCAAATTTTTCTGAAGTAATTCGTAAACATATGTAATTATATTATCAATATTACCTTTTTAAAATGTTACATTTAGAAAAATACTCTAGCAAAATTAACAAAATTTTTTTTTAACTTTTAGGCACCCCATTCAGCCCTCTGCCTCGATTTGTTGCCCCTCCCCTTCACAACAATGTATAGTTTTTTTTGTCAGAAACCTTTGCGGACGCATGCACAACCGCTCTCCAAAGTTTTATCTCAGTCGGATGAATGGTTTAGGAATAAATACGTTACAAATCAAGACAGATATCCATATAAGTTATATGTACGTATATTGTATGTTCTTTGTTTTATTACATTTCCCTATGACTTAGCAATTGTTGGCATGCTGTACGTTCAAGGTTATAATCCAGATTGTTATTTATTTGTTAATAATCCAAAATACAATTTAATTGTAGTTTTATTATTTAAACTTATTTCTACCTGTCTGAAGTTGTGACACAATCTGCCTGTATGTAAGCAAACTTGATAATAATCTGTTTTATATTCGTGGTGAGTGTTGGGAAGACGCGCCTTTGAGAGCGCTGCTCAGGTAGACTCGTTTGCCAAATATTGCTGCCTCACTTCTGACTCAATTTCGTTATGTAAATAAGTGTTGGGAATGTTCGTGGTGTGCGGTCTTGGCTGAGGAGCCAGAGAAGTTAAGTTTGAGACACGTGGGAAGAGAGTATCTACGTCAAAGACGAGACGTTGTAGGACGCACCACAGCAATCAGGGCCACACGACCTCTCATGAAAGATGCATATAGCTTACACGCCCGTCTATCGCTATCTTGGCCGGTCACAGGTCCCTCCAGTCTGCCAACTCCCTCTAACATCACAAGGGCGCTGTCTACTTTGAGTTATTATTACAACCACTATTACTAGTGTAAACCAAGGGAGTTATAAGGGTGTCATTGGCCCACGTATTTTGTCCTGCTCGCCGGAAAACGCAGAGATCTGAGGTTGAGTTTAGTATCTTCATCGTGCTGATTTTACAATGTCTAGAAATGATGGCTTATCGCGAAAATGTTTTGTGCAAACATACCATTGAAAACGCTGTAGTTTCTTGCAACACATATGACACAACGTAGCTGTCTGCAGACCAATAACAGGCATCAAATATTACAATAGTTGGATTCTTGTTGGCTAAGTCAAATAGGGCAACAGCTCCAAGTACAAGCGAAAGACAATCATCTTTTCGTAAGCTGAACGTGCGTTGAAATCCAGCGAACAGTCTAGTTATCCATCTGTAACAATATCCTGTTAACAAGAGCGCCGCCTACCTATGCCAGAGTTATATGGGCGACCTTGAAGCGCGCATCAATTGTCGCGTCACCAAACGAGTCAAGCGCTGAACTGGCATTCAAGATTCCCATCGATATGTTTTGGCTATGGGACTTTTGTGATCATATAATTTTATTGGTGGAAAGACTAGAAACGTTTCCTGCATGTTTATGAATTCGCATGATTCCATTAAGTACATTTTGAAGTTACTACGTTTATATTTTTATTCTGTCCTTAATCTCCTGCCGTCCGTATCAACGATGATTAAAACGGATTAATGAAATACTGATGATGTGCGCAGGTAGCTAAGGAAAACTCACATTTCTGATTATAAAACAATTGCAGACGAACCCACGCACCTCGGGTTGCAGATTCCGTTGACGTTGAACTACTTAAATATGTTAGCGAAACAATTAAGTATTTTCTCCAGTGTTAAAAAGATAATTGACGGAGTTGAGTTATTTGGGAAACGGCCGCGACTACACGGAAGTCCACTCGACTGGTGACCCCTAAGTACGCTGTCCACCGCCCCGCAGTTTGACGACGACGAAGAAATTATCCCTTTTTCACCGGAGTTAAACACGTGTTACTTGCTTGCTTATATAATCGCGTCCCTCCAGCATCACGCGTACTCCTCTGTTAGCCTTCCGTCTCTTCCCCACCCCCGAGCACAAGGAGGTGACGAAGTTCCTCACAGCCAATCAGAGAGAGGCACCCTACTTCCCGCGAATGCGTGAGTCCGCTATTAACGGCCTACGTTTATTACACAAAATAAAGCTTTACATTTAACATAACTAAAATACATAAATAATCTTCTTACTGTTAAATATTATTGGCATCTCTTAGAAAATACATTATTGCTCTAAGTATTTAGTTACCAGTGTGCCGGAAAAGGCGGGGGAAGAAAGAGTGGGAAGAGAGAGAGAGAGAGATAGAAAGAAGGAGGATGAGGAGGGGGGGGGGCAAGGGCTATTCTTTCAGCTCCAGGACCACATGTGGCGTTGCAGCTGGGCTCCCAGATCATCAGTCCGACGGGTAATTTTACTCACAAAAACTATAATGAACATATGTGGACTTATGCTAATTACATTACCATAGTTGATCAAGCGGCGCTTTGCAGGTTACAATGATATTAACAAGACATAGTTATTGTACGATTTATTAGTGATAGTTTTATGTGTTTTTAATTACTATGGATGGCGTATCACTATATTTTATAGTATTTATGAAATATGCCCGTTACAAAGTATGGCAGCATGAAAATGTCGTTTTTACATACGTCATGTTCTTAATGAAAATTGTGTCATAATAACGACATTCCGTTCTTCTCCGAAGTGTGCTTTCTTTTCGTACATTGGCACAATAAGCACGTGTGGAATAGTTTCGTTTAAAAGAAAAAACGTATTTTCGAACACTCTGCAACACATTTGAAGAGCGTAATCTGCATTGCTCATAAGATAAGCCATCCCTTGATGACTTTATTACTCGCTGGAGACAATAACAACTAAGGGACTTGAGCTACACTGGTACAAACATCGTGGAGCACTGAGTTGGCATGCCTGTTTATCGTATCAGTCTTTTTACTGCGTTACTTGTTGCTGTATGCCTATCATTTAGTTTGTGGGAAAAACGGCGGGAAATAAAACGAAAACTATAAATTGTTTCCGTTTTACGAATTAGGTAGTATTTCAATAGATACGGCTGTTCATAGAAGCGGTTTTTAGCTATTTTTATGGGCTCCAAAAATAATTTTATATAAACATGTCTTATTAAAAAGAACGTAGAAGCCTATTTTAAACTGTATATTCCGTTCAAATGTATAAAAATTTGAGGAACAAGTTAGCAGTTGCACGCAAATAAAACTTGGGGTACGATACAACGATAGTCAAGCGCCAGGCGCGAGGGCTTCTCTTGTAAGTTTTCAATCGAAACTACGATACAAATATCTACTGGAAATATTAGATTTTGGAAGTCCGTATAGAAAAGTCAACACATGGCAATAATTACGTTTATGACTAAACATTTTTATGCAATTTGGGTGTCATTTACTGTAATTAAACGTTAAAAACCGTCGGCATCATTAATTATTTACCAGAAATAAATCACTTCAGTTAAATGTTTACTTACAAGTTGGGCAATATTCTTTAAGTTTGCTTATTTTTATATACATACATTGACTCTTTAATACCTGGATAGTAATTATAATGCATTTACAGTTATGTTATGATTCTCAACTGTTTAGGAACTATCCCAGCTATATTAGTGTTCATGGTTCTGTTAAAAAGTTCTGTGAATGCCTATACCGCTTAATTTTACGTAGGTATCCGTCTCATATTTTTAAAGACACTGCAGTCTTAAAAGTCCATTCAAAATAAGTTTTATCTATCCAAGCATTCGCCTGAACTGAACCCTAAAAACCCTGGAAACCCGAAGTCAAAGTTGCTAAACTGAGAATCGAACCCGAATACTTCCGAATGAAGTCCAATATTTTCCCAGAGTTTACCTTGACTCAGTTACGATATGCGCGATTCCTTGAAATTATCACTGTGTTTATCATTTGTGATGGTTTTTTATTTTCTTAGGGGAGCATAGGACACTCATGTGCCAGGCGGCCGTATTAAAATTTTATTTTATTGTTTTGTTTGTAAAGTATTCAGATTTCTCGATAACGAAGCATTCATATTATTTATTCGTGCTGAATACCATTAACTTGTAGAAATTAAATTTCATGACTTAATTTTCTCGTAAAAATATTTAGTTTTCACATGTCAAATCAAAATTAATGTTTCACTATAATGGATGTTTACCCTTAGAACCAACAAACGTTTTAATATAATAACCGAAATGTGGCATTTTATGATAATATTGCAAAATTGCACATGTTTTTTTTATTTTTAAAAAATTTTTTAATTCGAAAAAAATTTAATATATTCTTACAATTTTTAAAAATATAAAATCATACCCAAGGTGCCGCGTGAGATGTTCTTGAGTCGCCGTAGTATCGTTTATAGTGATTATCGTCTTAATAGTAAGGCCTACAAGAAAAGCTTTTCTAGTATTGGTATTTCCCCCATAAATAAAAGTTTTAATTTTGCCATGTTAATGTGCGAAAACATTATGTTGTAAATTATTTTATTTTATATCGCAATAGTGTTACATATATACGCTTACCTACTGTATATATATATATATATATATATATATATATATATATATATATATATATATATATATATATATACACACACACACACATATATATACAAACAATCATGTAACAAGCACACCACGCGAATCATGGGATAAGTTGGAGACGAAAATGTTTGAGGAAAAACGTTGTACTATGATATTTTACACATACAATATGGCAGCATAGCATTGTAGTTAGTCTCCTCTTGCACTCCGCAGATATCTTAGTTATCTAACTACTACTGTTCTGACCTGTGTATTATACGTTAAGGTCAAAATCCCAAACAGTCAAAACATGAGTCTATGTTTATTTGACGTAACGTTAATTCAAAAATACGTGGACGTGTAGCGTATTGAGACGACTTTCTCCGTGCTTCGTTGCCACATCACACTGTGCAAATATATACATACATTTACCCACACGCACACACACATGTATGACTAATTATTTTGCAACAAAAACAGCAAGAGTTTCTGTTGAGCGATGCATGTAGGAGCCAACCCTGTTCCAGCTCATGCCTCGCAAATAGAAACTGACGTCTCGTAATGTGGGGTCTGATTACTTTCTGACGCGCAGCACGTGTTTGAAGTACAGTTCTTTCTGTAACGTATGATGACGCCGTGCTAACCAAGGAGAGACACGAGTGAATTTTAACATTATGTTTGTCTTCGCGACACGTAAATTGTACTTATAGATGTACTGCGTCGTAGAGACCGCGCATCAGCCATGAAATATTCCATTTCTAAGCTCAAACCACGGCCGTAGAAGAACAGGTCTGGGCACTCGCCTGGATATTTGACCCCCTTGTTGTTTGGCTGTAGTTCATCAAGTTACCGAGAATATTGTGTTTTATTGGCGCTAGGGTGGTCGGACTAAACTCCGCCCACTTCCTTTCCGCTAAGATAAACAATTTATCAAAACGTATTTTTTATCAATGTATGAAATACTTTCTTCGCTCACAAATTTAAGAAAAGGCTCCAGCAATTATTATTTACTTTACAAATTTAACAATAGAAAAAAGTGGACGGAGTTTGAGTCCGACCGCCCGGAAAACAGCGCCAAAAAGTACGACAATCTCGGTAACTTGACGAACTACAGCCAAACAACAAGGGGGTTAAGTAAAATACATTGTTAGATAGGCGAGTGTCCAGACCTGTTCTTCTACGACCGTGGCCCAAACAATATTATAGGCTTTGTTTTACTACTATAAACACATAATATGCAGGTATACAATTAAAATAAGTTTTCTTTACAGAAATGTGAGATGGATCTTTTACAGCAATAAATGTTTAAACATATCAATGGTGCTGGTACAAGTATTTTGTTTACAAGTTAAATTGTTGACAATATTAATTTATTTGTTTAAACATTACATATAATTTTAAAATTCTTATAAAGCATACCTTAAAAAATATATTTTATGTAAATATCATTACTGAACCATTATGACAGGAACAAAATTTTTGTAAGTTTACTAGATACTTTAAAGAAAATTTACTTTGTGACAGAGCTAATTTGTGCACAGGGTTTGTTATGAGCAATAAGTTTGTTTGCAGCCACAAAGTTACGCTGGATGAACAAATAACTTTCTGAAAAAAAAAAAATATATATAAGGGGGTTTTTGATGCGAATGTATTAGATCGTTTAATGGCCAGACGGGGCAACGGACATGGGGATAAGAGTTTACGAACAGGTACAAGCCTTGGTAGGTTAAAATTATTCCTTGAATTTTCAGTAAAAATAACCTTAGTATAATTTCCTAGCTTCTAAAATTCGGCCAGAGCGGCTCTCGACAAAGTAATTAATCCTGCTCGAGACCAAGGTACAAAGCTGTTAGCAGACGATACACGCCAATCGAGGTGAAAAAAGTAAAATGAAGACATACACAAGACCAGACTGTGCACACGGAAAAGAATCAAACAAAGAAGAACTAAACGTATATACAGATAATGAGAAGTGAAAAAATCGAGGCCTGTAACTTGAGATTTTAATTTTTTTCTAAGAGGGCTATGTACCAGACGTATTTTTCCGCGTGTGATGCGCGGAGACAGTGAAGCGATAAGGTTCAACTTTCCACATTCGACGGTAACAACATCGCTTATATTCGCGGTGCCAAACTGGCGTGCAGTGTTCTCCTACTACTCTTTTTCTTATGGGACTTAAAGTGACGACCATACAATTTTAGTTATAGAAAGTATGTAGTAAAGTCAAACGCATGCTTCCAACGTTGTGTTTTACTAATGGTGGTGGTATTTTACAGTAGTCTCCAAGAATATATGTGCACCCGGGCAAACAATAGTTGTTTATTAGCTGCTCGCTGACACTGTGATATGGCCCTGCATTAAGTTACATGTATATTATAGGCTCAGCGAGTTACACGAGGCGTCAAGTAAGTCAAGGACCAATTGTGAAAGTGAAGCGAACTTACAGTTAGCGGAATTCTAGCTTGTGACTAACAGAAAACGCGAATTTTTCAAATCCCTATTCACTGCAGTTTTTCTCGGGACATCCAAAGGTAAAATGAACCACATTATGCATAAAAGAACCAAGTGCCATTGTGATGTAACTGAGAAAATATATGTTCAATGATAAACACCTGCATTTAATTACAATTAAATGCATGACAAAATTGCAGAACATGATTACGTACAAGGACATATAAGTTATTAATGTATGTAAGTTTTAAATTCATGTATTTGCTACTAATTTCAGAACAATAAAATATCGTGCTTGGTTCTGTTATGCATAATATGGTTCACTGTACTGTTATTGTCATTTTTAATAAATATCTCACAAATATCTACAAAATAATAATATCTATAAAATTACTTAGAAGCGTTCAGTTATAAACTGCTAGCATATCAACGGTGACTTGGCTGAGCGAACCTACCTAGAGTTTGTTCACGATAAAGTTATCACGTTTGAAGAACCACAATTCCTTGGATAGTGATTGAAAATTACATTTTATTAGGACTTAATACTGGAACTTCTGAGTACGATAGAATCTACACACTTTAATTGTTACTAAGGGTGATTCGTGTATGTTAAAAAGTGGCAAGAAAATACAAATTATGTGAACGCAATGAAGTATATCTAAGGCTTCAAAAGCGCTCTTTTTATTTTTATCCGCATATAACTCTAGGAGGATGGCGGCTGATGTTAATACAGTGGCTAGGGCGCTCGTCTCATGCAAGAGAGAGTAAGTGTTGGATTCGCGGCGGGGTCGGCTCGGATGTTCACAAGTGAGTAGTGTCGTGCGATGTCGTTAGTATGCGGGTTTTCTCGGGGATATTCCGTCACTTTATTCCGGCACTTCTTCGTTATCACCTAATATCACCCCTCACAGGCACCGCGCGATAACTTCGCTGTTTAGCGCTCAGCTACATCTAGAAACATGTGAAGTTCACGTTATATTTTAGCCAGCAGGCAAGACTCCAAACGTCTGTACACTTGTTCGACGTCGTCCATTGGTGAAAATGTTGTGGTCTGGAGCGAAGAATGCGTCTGTCTAATCAAAAGTTCCATGGAATTGTTACCACCCTCTGCAGTTCTGATTCTTTGTTATTGGCAGGGTGTCTGTGTGTAAAGACGTTTCTCATTTGAACCAACCAATCAGAGTAAGGTTACTGCGAACACACGTCCGTGATTTCCAGTAACACGTCAAGACACGTGACAGTTAAATTCAGCCAATCACTGACCATGAGGCAGAGCTATAGACGTGCACACGAGGCGCTGAAACAAACTGATGCAGAACATTTTCCACCAAAACATGGGCCCCTAGACATCACCTACATTCTCGTGGCTAATGGAATCACAGATTGCTGTTCGTATGTACGGACCTGGTAAGTTCAGTCTGTTACCAAATAATGACTCAAATTGTGCGGTTTATAACCAATATGTCTCCACTATACTTGCGAAAGGTTATACCTTGGCCTGGACTGACTTTGACGTGTGCGGTTCCTGATTGACAAATTATTTCTTTTTGTGTTGTTTGACAATCCCAACAGTTCCTGGCTCGTTAGGCTTCTGCATTCTTAGGTATTAGTATATGCTCTGTCATCATTTTTTAAAACTCTTTGTCCGAGTTCTGGTGTAGCTGATACATGAGTGAATCTCTGAATATTATTTTTCTCTTTCTCTCTCATCCATTTCAATTCTCCGAGTCGTAAGCACGTAGGTTCATAATACGCATGATCGTTCTGAATCAATCAATTTAACGAAATATTTTTTTCAATCCACATATTTGGTCTCATCCAGAAATGTGGTTATTCTGCAATATATAAAACTTGGTTGTCGCAATAAAATTATACTTAAACGAGGTAAACAAAATTCACATGTGGTATCTTACATAAATAAATAATATATATATATATATATATATTGTAAATCCACCGTGTCATTCGCCTCTTTTAGAGTCAGAAAGTTGCGAATGTTTTAAACATAGCTATTTGGTATGTTGCCAAGGTTCCGATTATCGAGTACGAAACCCCTACATCGCGTATGGAATTGTTCAGTTTTGCTGTGTAATGTACTATAAACCGAGATGGAGATTCTTCACGAAAAAAAAAAAAAAAAAAAAAAAAAAAAAAAAAAAAAAAAAAAAAAAAAAAAAAAAAAAAAAAAAAAAAAAAAAAAAAAAAAAAAAAAAAAAAAAAAAAAAAAAAAAAAAAAAAAAAAAAAAAAAAAAAAAAAAAAAACACTAATTTCTATATTTCAATGTTGTGCGTACTATTTCGACGTTTTATTTATTTTCTAAAGATTTCTTTCTTGGGAAATATGTACACGAAATATAGTGTATCGCTCTAGATATGTACTCGTGGCTCTAGTTTTTAACCCGTGGACAGAATATTATTAAAATGCGTAAGCATATATTATTTATTAAGGTCACTTGACGTTTAGAGAGCATGATCATTTGAACTGCTAATTTACAAGATGTTTTGAAGATTTTTATCATTATGACACATAGACTATATGGAACCAAACTTCCGGTACAACCCAAATTTACGTGCTGATAGATTGTAATCACAGATGATGGTATATCGCAAAAATGTTTTGTGCCAACATACCCTTGAAAAAAAAAAAAGTAGTTTTTCGCCATGTATGATTGGGCGATACACGTCTGACATAACGTAGCTGTCTGTAGACCAGTTACAGACATCACATATTACAATAGTGAGATTCCTATTGGCTCAGTCAAATAGTGAAACACTTCCAGGGTCTGGGAAAAACCCAGTGAGCTTTTCATAAACTGAACGTACGATGACACCCAGCAAACAGTCGAATTTTCCGCGATAAGACATCATCCTTAATTATAGTGACCCCAGTGAATCTGAGGTAGTATAATTTTATGCCGAGGACAGCAATTTTGGAAAGTAGTCTAATGTGGCATGGCTAAAAAGTTATTGCATGTGATGCTAGCTTATACCCACGTCTTTGCTTGCGTATAATATGGCCCTCGAAAAGATGCCATACTTGAAACACTTTGGAAGTTGGTAGTATATTGTTAATTTTGGAAGACAGATTGGCGTGTATAAATAAATACTTTCAAAATGTTTTGAGAGTTACGAAACCAAAACAGACTAAACATTACACTTTGAAATTTCACCACTCAAACATTGATTTTGTACTGTTCAATTTTCTGCGACCTTCATTTTATCAGATACCATGGCATGAATGTGTAGTCTTGTGTAATTTTTCCAAAACTACTATTAAGATTGTAAACACATATCATATTTTGACGTCGTCCACGCATTGATAATAGAAGGTTTCATTACTTCACTACATAATTTAGGAAAATAGCGTACATGTAATAAGTTAACGATTTTCACCATATTTAGAGCGCTAATAAACAAACTCTAACATAATTGTATATTTTTAAAATTATCATCCGAATTTTTATTTAAGTACTGTACGATTTTGTGCTGCACGCTCGCTGGTTTGGCAGGTAGCAAAACATAAATACATACATTATTTGTCGTATTTTGAGAACTTCAGGGCCGAATATAATCAAATTTATGTTTCGATGGTATGCTGTCGTAGCATAGTTTAACTCAGAGTTTTAGATCCACCACTTTTGTGTGTAAATACAAATTTCATGTCATATTTCGCGTTTTGCGAAACCAGTTACAATACCACTTTTTTTTTTGCTTTGAAATTTATCATTCAAAATTGTATTTTAATTAAGCTGATTGTGAGTCCACCTTTGGAAGTAATCGAGACTTGTAAAAAGTATAAATGTGTTTCGGTATGATGTTATTTTAGTAGCTACTACTTAACCGATTTTAACCAAATTTTATACTTTGGCACTTTAATACGATCTCTGTGTTCAAATATCTATGTGTACCAATTTTCATTTTTGCGGAAAATTAATAGTATTAGTATGCATGTGTAGTTCTTCCCGTGAATTTTTCCAATATTTTAACAGTTATTCTGCTATTCGGGGCGGAGTCGAATCCAAATAAAATCAGAAATAATTAAATTAGGTCCAGTTGTCCTTGACATATATTACGTAACTAAATCGACTTTCTTATATGTGTATAGATTTTAAGAATTATTTAACAGACTTAAATTTTTTTTACTTTTAAGTTCTTTCTGCTTTAATATGTTTTAAATAGATCATACTCTCAAGATCCTAGGTAATATTACATTTAATTTATGCGCTATTATTATTTTTAAATTTAAGTGTATAATTTTATTATATCACTAATATTCTAGTATTGCTAAATAAATTGATATTTGTCCAATTAAGGTAATATATTACTTCCGAAAGTTTGTAGGCCCTAATATGCATGGCTATAATTAATTTGTTCAGACATTGTATAATAATTATAAATATTGCTTTAATATTGTTGAAAGCTATGTATCAAAGACAAAAGTTGGAAGTTATCAAAAATGAAAAAAAAAAAAAAAATACATGTAATTTAAGTTATAGGGTTAATTTGCACTAACATTGAACATTGTGGTAATTATGTTAATTAATTAAGCTGGTAACCTTTTGTTTGTTATGCGTGTTTTTGGATTTAACTGGGCCAGTGAGACTACTAGTAAGCCACTACTGATAGTTTGACATTCGGTTGTTAACAGTTAAAAATGCGTCAAACAAACGTTGTACAAACATAAGAGTTACATCGTTTTGGGAAACGTAGTGTGGACACACATGGTCTTTGTGTGTGTGTATACAGACATACACACATACCAGCTTGTTTATATGGTCAGCAAATTACTTTCTATGTGTGTACTTATCTATGCGCCATTAACGATAATTTTATGTTACGTCACGATTATTCATTTGCAGTAACACTAAAATAAACAATCCGTGAGATGGTTACCCAGCCAAATTATTTTTTTACGAACAGTGACAACACTATTTAATTAGGAGACGTCAAAATTGTTGGCTTTTACGACAAAAAATTTTGCAGAATATTGTGGCTGTAACAACACTATTTTGCGTACATATTGGTATTATTTTCAAGTTTTAGATGGCGAGAACTTTGATTCAGAAGACGTGGTAGCTGTTATTTTAACGGCTGTGTGTCCCATATTTATTAAGACGTTCGAAGATGAAAAGCAAAAAAAAAAGACAAACATAGCAAATATTTTGGGGAAAAAAAAAAAAAAAAAAAAAAAAACTGAGATTATGTACAAGGAAAAAATTCGCAAGGATAAATATTTCTCTATTATTAGTACGCATGTCATTTTCAATTATTATTATATATAAAATGTCCCTTTGTTCAGCTGTGAAATATCTCACTCATTTGGCAAGAAGGTACGACGATCTGGCAATACGCTGAGCACTCGCCACTCGTAAGACACTACGACGTGGACACGAGACGAACACACGCCTTGACGCACTTGGCCCGATTAAGCTGCGTCATTGAATCAAATTATCGGTTACGTATAACCCGTCCATTCGTGGAGACGGTGATGGCGTCCGTGGTGCTCATGGGGCGAGGAAAATACGAGCCTAAGTCGTGACCAACATGCAAGCTGCGGCTATGACATCCCAGGGAGGCTGTACAGATAGAGTTAAGTCACATAGGCGTTTACAAGAATTCACTAGGTGTATACCGCGTAATGTAAGAAGTCCCTACTCAAGTCATTGGTAAACGCGACAGGAGTGAAGTCTGCTAGCGTCCAAATAGTAGGAGGCCGTGGCTGTGTAGTGGTCAGATCATTCGCCTCCCACCATGCAATCCGGGTTCGAGCCTCGGCAGGGCCGGTCCAGGATTTTCCCAGTTGGGAATCATTGCGGACAATGTCGTTGGTTGGCGTGTTTTCTCTGGGATTTCCCACCCTTCTCATTCCCGCGCTTCCCCATTGTAGTGCCTCAACTCACGTCATACTCCGAGGAAATAAATGCCTACGTGATCTCAGTCGTAAATATGTGGTTATATCCTGGCCCTCGTATACGCTCCTCATACGATATTTACTCATTTAGAATCATTCCAGAATATTTGCACATGTAAAGTTTCAAGGAGTTGCTGTTGGCCGGAAGATTTTCTCGGGGTTCTCCCTTACCATTAGTGTTAAATCATTGTTTCATACTCATTATCACGTCTCATACAAGCGCTTAAGTTTATCGCGGATAAGCGCAGATGTAGTTACCAAAGCGTCCAAAAAGAAATACAATGATATTATTTACATGCGTTGGATCATACACTGAGAAAAAAATATTGAAAAGTCTAACAAACTTTGTTCGAAACAACCAAATGGCATATTTTAATACGTTCAAACAAATATATGGTTTGTCACAACAAAATTGTTGTTTTAAACAAATGACGTGGTTTATGACACAATACAGATATTGTTAAATCAAGCATGCTTCATTTGTTTAAGCAACCATTAAAGTATACGACATTTTAATTATTTTATTTGCTCTGATCACGAAAATAGAGTTATTTTTACAGAAACATTTATACAAGTATATTTACGAGTATATACTAAATAAAACTATGGACGCATATGGATTCTAACCCGCAACATTTACGTCACCGAGCATGCACGCTACCCCTAGACCATCACGACCTACAAACTATTACGCTATTTTTTATATTTAAAAACCTGAAACATGTAATTTTGATAAACTCGTGATAATGATTTTCTTGGCTGACACTCGTTATTTTTTCTTCGTAACTTTTACAAAATGTTACACAGAATGTGCGGTAAAATGTGTGAAGCATAATGGAATCTAGAAGTATACTCGTGTGTACTCGGCAAAATTTTTTGACCGTTATGGTTATCTACAGTCATTCAAACTAACGTAACTACCCTAACTAACACAAAAATAATACCCTACAAATTTATTAAATATATATACTTAAAAAAAGACGAGACAAGTTTTTTAAACTACCGTGTGTGTAAATGCGAACACGTGCATACCAAATAACCGCAATTACTAGAACGACGTCCCCAAGGCCTGATTCACAATGCGCAGTCGGCAGTCAAATACAATTCACAATGTGCAGTCCAGCAGTCATTATGTTTTTTGCATTATTTTTAAAAACTGCTCTTTAATAATCGGCCATGTTTTGAACATATTGATTTTAAATTTGTAAAATTGCTTAGTTTGCTTTCAGAACTATATAAATTCTCTTAAAACAATATTTTTTTACATCACGTGATTACGAGAGTAACGCCTGATTGGTTGGAATTTTTCGGCAGTCGGCAGTCTAGCAGTCAGAGATAAAGTTCGCCATCTCCGACTGCTGAACTGCGGACTGCTCGACTGCGGACTGCACATTGTGAACACACACATCTTAAGGTACATATTAATCTCTGACAGCCGACAGCGGACTGCCGTTGTTCGTGGTGCAGCGTTTCCTCTTCATTATTGTTCTCGGTAACAGAATTGCTTATTTAGTCTCCAATAAAAAAATTAATTTATCAGTACAGGGAGAAGTTTTCATCTCTGACAGCTAGTTGCAAATACACTAAAACCACCCTTTGCCAGATAACAAAATTTTGTGTATGTGGCAATGCAACGTAACTTTGCCGCAAAGAAATTTTTGTTTGAAGTGTAACGAAGTAACGTCATTTCACTTTTTTTTTAAGTTTTTTTCCAATGTTAAGATTGTCTTTAATAGAGCTAGAACTAACCACATCACTCATATTACATTGGACTTTTTAAATAATAACACTAGTTTTGGTTTATATTAATACTTTACACTTTAAATAAAAATTTTCCTAACAGCAAAGCTACTTTGCAGTGCAAATAACATTTTTGTTGCTGCCAAAGAAAAATTTTAGTGTGAAGCGACTTACAAAGTGGAAGTTGCCATTGCCTCGATGCGTAACAAAAGACTGTTTTTTTTTAAGGAGCATGCATTAGAAACGGCTACTGCTTAACGTCTCGTCTACAGCAAAATCTTAATAGACGAAATAAATGTCTTAAAGAGTGAGGAACATGAAGGGGAGTGTTCACGGTCTACAGCGAGGAGTCATTCTAAAATTCACCTGCAATGATTTCGTGAACGACAACGGAAAATACATGTTTTGATTGCGTGCCGGGAATCAAACCCTCGTCTAAACAAATACGACTCTAGTGTGCTTACAGGTAGCCACCTCGCTTGATAATAAAATGTTATTTGTGCAGTTATCGGTAATAAACCCAACTCCACGGTGTTTTCAAAAGCGTTAGTAAACAGTCGGATGTTATGGAGTTCACAGTCTCTGAACACCTCGCTTTCGACGAGACGTGAAACCAGCTTATCTTGTGTTTTAGGGATCACAGATAAAATACAAATGCAGCTGCAGACATTCGCACCAACGCTCTAAATTTTAATTAGTGAATATTCACTGATTCACGCTAATAGATGGAGCAGTTTCAACAATTTGAATCAGTAAAAGTAGTCACTGCTTAATTTGTGAATATTCACTGATTTTCTTCAAGAGTGCCAACATCACACAAGTGATTCAGTGAATATTCACCTGCTTTTCCAGTTGTTTTCAAACAACAGTTTTCCCTTGTTGAATTAGTGAAAAATTACTGAAATATCTGTGGACATTCACTAATTAACTTGTGGAATGTTGGCACTCTTTATCGGAATCAGTGAATAGTCACAGATTTCACAGTGGTTTCTCACTGACTCAGTTTGTTGAAACTGCTGCATCCATCGCCGTGAATACGTGAATATTCACTAATTCAGATTTAGAGTGCTGGCATAACTTACAACGTGAGGTATTTTCAAAGTCCTGCACTGACATTTAGGTTTACTGTTAAAGGTTATTTTCCTGAAACCTAATTAATATTTTATGTAGCCAACGTTATATTATACTAATGAAATTTATACGACCAGTTAGAATTTAAGTAGAGATGATGGTATATCGCGAAAATGTTTTGTGCCAACATACCCTTGAAAACACTATATTTTCTTGGCACAACGTAACTGTCTGCCGCCCAATGACAGGCCTAAAGTATTATATCATTAGGATTATTATTGGCTCAGTCAAATAGGGTAACAGCTCCACGTACAAGCGAAAACCAGTAATATTCTGGCAAGCTGAACGTACGTTGAAATCTAGCAAACAGTCAAGTTTTCCCACGATAAACCATCATCTCTAAATATAAGTCTTCTTAACTCGTTATACAACCGGGTAAAGAGCCTACATAGATAGGCTGCGTCTGTGTGTGTGAGGCAGAAGCGGTAAGGTTGCCGTTGGCCGACGTATGTAATGTATTATCGCCTCTACGCGCAGCCACTCAGCTGGCGTGCAGAGCTTTACTATTGTCCTGTGACTTTAAGACGCCCGCCTACTGGCCGTGTATTTGTGTGAGTGAGGCACGGCACGAAGGGCGATGTTGACCAGCTCCTGTGACGCGGTATCACCTCTAGCGCAAGACACTGAAACGGCGTGCAGTGTTATCGTAGAACACTCGCCTGACTGACACTTTCAGTGGTGACCCCATCTTTTTATTGGTGGAAAGTTTTAAGGAAAGTCCAACGCAGGGCCCTATACTAGTTTCGCAGACATTCGTCCACAATATTGTGAGGCACGGCAGTCTGAAAATGCCGTTTTTGGCCGTGTTGAAGGGCTTAAAAATGTAGTTTGCAGCACACGTGATGTGTTGAAAGTTGTATTCCTTCCTGGCCTGAAATGTTATTTCTTTTCGTGCGAAACCCGCGTGAGCACACGTGGAACAGTTTGTTTATAAAACGTGTATTTCAAACACACTGCAACGCAGTTTGAGAGACATGTAGACGGGCGCCTTAAGCGGTGACCACATTATTTTATTTGCGGAAAACGTAGTTCAAAGTCTTACGTTAGTTTCTATAGTTTTGTTTTTAGAATCCTGTTGTTATTTTTCCACATGCGGCAGCCTGGAAAAGCCATTTTTATTCATTTTGAGGTGTCCGAAAATTATGTTTCTAATAAACGTGACTAATTTTTGAAACTATAGCGACATTGTTTGAAGTGCATGTCCTTTTCGTATGTATACAGAAATAATGTGCGTTAAATAGTTTCGTAAAAAAAAAAAGAATAGCCGTAACTCGCGGCAACGTATTTGAAACGCAGGTAGGAAGGCCCCTTAATAGCCATTTCTCTGAGAGCAATGTAAGAAGAATAAAATGTACTCGTAATTTGGATGGTGAAGGCAAATTTACAATTTGCTGACAAATAACTAAAATAATAAAGGCGAGCAGTTGTGGCACAATAATATAACGAGAGAAGCAGACACAAAGAAATGTAAAAAATGAATCTTAACCTGTGTAAATTATGTCTTTAAACACATCGAAGAAGTCAGTTTTAAATACGTCTAGTTACTGTGAACCGTTATTTAATATTTTTCGCTATTACTTGCCAACATCACAATGATAGCGTAGGGCAGATATGTATGTAAAGAAAAAGGACAATTTGTTAAGTTCAATGATCTACAAACTAGTTTACAATGTTGAATGCAGTATCGAGCCTTAGATGATTGCTTGTAGGATGCTATTATAGTTAGATGCCAGTTTCACCAGAGAACAAATAAGACGGGATATACTCCTTATTTACTTGTACGAGTGTCATTCGTAGAGACAGGAAATTTCGCGAAAAGATTTTTGCACCACTTTGTTTCAGGGTTCACGTGTGCACCTGCATCTCTGCTTTGTGGTCAGCAGTATTGGATGCCGTAACACCCAGCGTGTGGAGGTTGAAATAGCAAATCACAGACGTGATGTGTGGCAGTTATCCGTGTATTGATTGGCTCAGTCAAATGAATAACGACTCTGCACAAAAACACTCTGCCAATAATCATGACGTTGAGCTGCAGGTGTGCACGTAAGACACTGAAACAAAGTGGGGCAAATAACTTTTCACCAAAAATTCCCGTCCGTAGTCATTCAACTCAATTCTTGTGCAAACCAAATCGCAACATAAACTGATACGCGTATGGATTGTAGAGTGTCTCTAAATAAATTTTTGAATGTTTCCTACCCTTGATAAAGAATGACCGTTTGATATTGTATAAAGCTAAGATGGCGTATTATATATTAACGTAGAAAACGTTTATTGAAATCCTCTGGAGCTCGACTGTCAGCATAGAAATAACAGGAAAACTCAACATAATTGATTTCTTGTTCCATCTTTGAGAGTACACTTTTGCAATTATGAAACAACATGTATTTTAATGATTGCTCTTTGTTCGGTTAACTTTCTAAAACTTATGTGATTATCTTGAAAGACGATAGAAAATGCAAGAAGCTATTTCATTTCCTCTTGCGTTTATCTGCTGATTCGTCCCATACATAACATGTAGAATCAAAATACTGTGATCACAGACTGTCAAGTTCTTAGTCCATAACTAGCTTATGTAAATGCTATGGTCGTTGTCAAGTAAGGCTTTGGTAAAAATGGGTGAAGATCGAAGGCGAAATCTTTGAATATGCTGTCAGTTGTAGCTCTTTTCTTGCCAATTGTTTTCTGTCCGTAAGCCTTTTCAGCTTTAGTTTGATGGAAAATCAGTTCCTCTTGAAGTGCAGATTTTTCTGTTCCTGCGAATTTATTTTTCTTGGTCAACTTATCACATGTAAAACAAGTGTCTTTGTGATGTATTTTTATTCCTGTGTTTTGTTCGTGAAAACATTTTTGGTATATTTTGGTTGACCTTGGTTTCTCTGTTGTTGATCTGCACAACTGACAAATTTCACAAACGGACTGATTAGCAGGGAAGTAACGTTTCGGCAATTCCTATCTGCAGTAACGGCTCTCATAACTTGGTTACATTTCTGCTTAGCTGATAGCTGAAGTTGGTGCCTTTCTCCCTTCGTTGGTCTCTAAAGATTATTCTTGTTGCTGACTGATTTTGTTGCGCCGCATACTTTAAATACACTTAAATTTGTCTAACACATTCAAAAAGCAATTTTTACTAACCGGTCTGGACATATGATAGTTAATAAAATATTGGTTCTTCTTCAAATGCATATTTATCATCACATTGAAGCAAAACATTCTACGACAAAAACATAGAAGGCCGGCAATTTTAGTTATTAATGGAAATAAATAAATCTCCAAGCATAAATATATAGTAAAAAACCCACCAGATTCAGTCGTAATAGTATATGAAGTCCTTAATAATATGACTGGCATCAGGTCATTTGGGATTTTCTCATCGATATAGAAAAAATTCGTTCCGAAATTACAGTTATCTTATCTCTTTCACTTCAATCTTAGTCTTGCTCGTGGCTAGTTGAAGTGTGGTTCAGTGCTCTTCACATTTTACTGCCGTGTCTATTAAAATAACAATTATAAACGAATATAATGCTGAAAGATGAATAAATGTAATATGTCGCTGATAACATTGGTTGGTCAGACATTAGTTTTACCTACCGGTTGGTGATTTAGCATTCTGTATTCGCTTGAATTATTTAGATAAAAAGACGCTCTTTTTCAGGTACTTCAAAAATTGAGTTCGCTTACTCCTGGTCAAAGATTAATTCATGCTGTGGGCATAGTACAAGAATAGTTTCGGCTTGTATTCTGCTTCCTGCAACAAGCTGAGGTGGCAGTAGTGTATGTGTAGTGAACAACTAGCAGCTTATAACCGTCCTTCAGTCATGAGCCAACAACTTGTGTGTTTGGAATAGCAGCAGGGCAATAAAATACTCCTTCTGTAGCCGCCTTTCTTGCCTTTGAACTCAGACCACAGTGGTCAGCATTACTGGGAATAATGATTCAAGTTATAACTTCTGAGAGGAACCTACCAGTGTTAAACCGGCTAACTAGCCCTTGTTTGCGTATTCACGACTGTAACTGGCCTCATAAGAGACGTACTCTGCAGGTATCTAAACATACACTGTTACTCGCTGACGTATTCAACAGGAAAATTAAAGTATACTAGAGAAACTCTAGCCATTGCTTTATTCTCAATACATTAGCAGGAAAAATTGAGACATACCGGAAACGTACTTTTGTAACCAAACAAGACAGACTTATCCTAATATTCCCAAATGAAAGAGCACGGAAAAATAATGTTTACGAAGATAACAACTATTTTTTTTTAAATAGTCGTACCTGGCTTTTCCGCAACTTTAGCCACATAGACTATCAGATTCCTGAGAATTTGTTCTAAGCGTTAATTTATATACCACGCTCTCTTATTTTTTAATTTCAGATTGTTAAAAAAATACTCGAATAGTGTGTGTGTGTGTGTGAGAAAGAGAGAGAGAGAGAGAGAGTCATGATACTTGAGACGTATTTTGCAACGACATTCATTGTTCCAGAATGTAAATATTTTGTGCGGTGGTTGTAAAAGCGAAGTGGTCGCAACTTGAGAGGCGGTATTGTTTGACGCGGAGGTCCCGAGGCCAGAGCTTCATCAGTGACCTAATTACACACCGTACGCCGGGCAAGAGAGAGAAAAGAGCGAAGGTCTCTGTCTCTCATTACCTCCTCGGTGGCGCCGTAATGGACTGCACACGGGTTGGAGGAATGGATCGCGCCACCTGGCTCCATAATTGTCGCGCTGGAAACCAATTCCATTCGTCAGGGCCGGTGGTCGCCGCCTGTAATTGGCTCGCACCCCTGCGCGCCTCGCCCTAGATGGAGTTGTGACACAGCATCTCCGTCTAATGACTTCGTATCTCCCTCCTCCCCCCACCCCGGGCCTCGAGCTAGACCAGCGCCAGAAATATGATACGATTACCGCGATACCAGCTTCTGGGTGGCATCTCGCCGTCACGACGACGTTCACATGCGTCCTTCCTCCTTGTTTAATTGTTCACGTGTCCAGTGAAGCGTTATATTTACTTTCTCTCGTGTAACTAGGTTCAACAGGCCACAATTATTGCAATGACGAAGGATTTAAGGTCGCCGACTACCTGAACATTAGAGGCTCAGAAGCGACGGTGCTATGAGGGCGCCGTCTACCCGCGCGTCAGAGGCTCAAAAGCGACAGAGCTGTAAGGTCGACCTTGAAGCGCGCATCACATGCCGCGTCGCCTCAACGAGCCAAGTGCTGAACTAGCGTGCAAGATTCCCGCCGATATATTTCCACTATGCGACTGCTGTAATAAAGTTCAGTGCACGTTTCTATCTGATATCACTTACTTCCAGCTGGTACATTGTGAAGTACGGCAGTCTGAATAATTATTTTATAGTTATGTTGGAGGGACTGTAATCCGTGTCTTTACAATGACATTACGTCCCTGTGCTAAGTGTGTTGGCACAACGGC
Organism: Medauroidea extradentata; assembly: GCA_003012365.1. Taxonomy (NCBI): domain Eukaryota; kingdom Metazoa; phylum Arthropoda; class Insecta; order Phasmatodea; family Phasmatidae; genus Medauroidea; species Medauroidea extradentata. Next base: position 48,221 of record PNEQ01042928.1, on the reverse strand, counting down.
CACATGTTGAATTGTTTTGTAAATAAAGAAGTACTTACCTGTACACTACAACGCATAGTATGTTTGTGCATGTGAGGCGAACATCAATGAGGCACTACGAGCGACGTCGGCAGGAACATGTATTGTGATATCGCCTCTACGGCCAAAGTCGTAAACGCGCGCGCAGTGTTCCCGCCGTAACGTTTTTACTGTGGGACCCATCATTGTATTGAGCGCGTCACTGTAGCAAAGGCCAATGTACTTGTAGATAGCAATTTCGAACAAGTCCGTTACATATATCTTGTGGAACAACTGTGTGAAAAAGTCGGTTTTAGCCAAGTTTGAGGACTTAAAAATAATGCTTCCAATGTGCGTGGCGTCTTAAAAGTCACATTCTCAAGTAGTGTGAAGTGTGTTTTCCTTTCGTAGATAAGCATTGTGGGCCCAGGTTTACTGGTCTCTGAGAAAAATCGTAACTCCGAACGTGAATTCGAGCGCCAGCCAGGCATACGCCTTAACGTGAAATTAATGCAACATGTAGCGTGTCACAGGAGTTCTGTTTTACGCGAAACTTCGAACTTGTTTTCTTAATAGCATTATTAACCAGATTATTGCTCTGCTTGTTTACTTTTAGAAATGCAGCATGCCTATTATAAATATGTATTCAATGACCATAAAAAATACTTGAATAATTTTCTCTATCAAAATTGCTGTATCTAGTTGCATACCAATATGTATATTTTTTTAAACACATACACACAGAAGCAGTTGTTGTTTTGAATAAAGCTTCTTAACTGATCCTTGTAATGGAAACGGAATTTTGTTTGTTACGCAGACGTAACACTGATGGTTTAACTTAATTTAATTATAACAATTCCTGTACTACGACTACACATCTGCGTGTGTTCGGTGCTGCAGCGCATCAGGCCTGTAATTTTTACGCAGACATGTTATACCTAATCCCAATAGGTTTCTCTACGAAACGAACACGCTCTTTAAACTCTTTAAACTATGACTGTGCCATTTAAAAATGGAGTGCGATTATTGACATAATTATGGAACTTCTCAAATTATGTAAAAAATATGTAAATTTATGTTAGTACGAAAATGCCACAAAAATTCATAATACATAAAACTAGAAGCCGTATTTTGCCTTTACTACAAACTGTCAACAAATATGTAAAGATTTTTGAGGTGCTGCTCAAAGTACCATGGTGAACCGCATAAAACTAAAACAACTCATGCGAGTTTGGTGATAAACGTGTGTCTGAACGATGCGGTCCTAATCGAACATCGCATTCTAACCCTTATCGATTTCCTGTTCCACACTTCAAACTCGGAACATTATGCCCAATACACAGGCTTCTTATTATGTAACTGTGGTAATATCCACATGTTTGCTGAACTGCCGGGTTAAAATTGGAAAAAAATATGGTTGGGTAGGTAGAACGGTGATGGGGTGTGGGTAAGGTTCAGTCCATCTCTCACTGGATACGTCACTGTTTATTTTTACAACTACACGGTGTTGGCAGAGTCTTGGCTTAAATTTAAGGATAATCCGTAAACTAGGATCTGGTCAATAATTTCGTCCAAATTAGCACAATTTTACTTGACATCCACGCCCAGTATCTGACTCCAAATCGATGATGAGCATTTCTTGCTGGACTAGAAGGGGCACTGTTATACAGTAAAATATATTTACTGACAAGCAAACTGAACATACGGTATGAGCTCTTTATATGAAAACTTAAAAACTTTAAAAAACATTATTTATTACATACACACTGAAATGTTTGTTGAATCCGCAACGAAAACACAGAAATAAAAGTAGCCTAACCATTTCTAAAGCTCTGACAATATGTTTAACTGAATGGGCCAATTAAAGTTGTTTTCAAACACGCCTATATTACGTATCTGCTATTATTTGTGCTGAAATAATATGAGAGAGAGAGAGAGAGAGAGAGAAATATAGAGAGAGATTGTAAGAATATATAAGTCGTAATTTGATGTTGGGTTTGTTGACATATACCATTGCTGAAGTATTCTTGCGTATTTTTTAACTTTCAGTGCTAAAGCGCTGTTATATTTCAACAGTATAAGTCGATGAAACCCAAAACCCTTTGACACGAGCAAAAAAATCAGATGCCTAATTCTACAAGAAATAAAATGTAAATTCATCGCGAAGGAAAGCTAATGAACCAGGGGTAATTTCCTGAATAATTAGTCATATTTGCACAGCATATTTTGTTTCTTGCTTCTCTATTTTCATCCAAACCCTATTCTCCCCTCTCCACGATTGCACGCCGTTTGTCGGGTGTCGTCTTACAACCGAAAGAAAATTATATAAAGTTACAAATTAACAGTCATTCATTCGAAGCCCTTCTTCATCGCTTCCGACGTCAGAGAATATTTTGAGTGGCGAGGGGAGTAAGGGAGGGTTTGCAGGGTTGTAAAAGGAGTCAGGACTGAGACAGGCGACCTTCGAGACAGGGTAGCTCTCACAAAGAGAGGGTTAATTAGCAACACGTCTCTCAGTACCAAGGTGCGCGCGTTGTGTTGCCGCGGTATCGACAGCAATTAGGCGTCTTCTGTCTCAGAGTCGCCGCAACACTTTTATGTTATAGCTCAGTTTAGTCACCGTATTGAAATATTCTCTACTTCGCTTTTATGAAGTTTTTAGAAGATTACTGGGCAAATTATACTTACCTTGCGCTGTGTTACAAGTAGGGACAGTAGGACTTTTAACGTATATTGAGGCAGCATTCAGTTAGATATTATAAACACATAGAAACATGACTGACTGCTAGTGTCATAAATACACATAAAATAAAGCAACTGCAATGTTTCTCGGAAAGGCGCTCGCGCGCCCTGGGCGGCACGTTCAGTTACCCGAACTTCTTCACAATAGGATCCAGACTTTTGGACCCTAAAGGCCTGAAGACTATAAGTCTAATTCACGGTCGTAGAAGTACATGCCTGGACACTCGCCTATCTACCAATATATTTTGCTCAGCCCCCTTGTTGTTTGGCTGTAGTTTACAGTCTCAAGTAAATAAACATTGCTCGAGCCATGCTTGAGGAACGTGAGCGAAAGAAGTATTTCATAAACTGACGAAAAATAAGTTTTGATAAAATTTTTGCCTTTTTGGGAGGGAAGTGGGCGGAGTTAGAGCCCGACCGACCTGATTGCAGCGCCAAAGACGCACAACATTCTCGGTGACTTGGCGAACTGCAGCCAAACAACAAGCGGGTCAAGCAAAATACACTGGTAGATAGGCGAGTGTCTAGAGCTGTTCTTATACGGCCGTGGTCTAAACCCACTCCTGTTGGCTTCACCTTGTTGCCGCCTGTGGGAGAAGCCATCAGGTTGCATACCGCTTGCTCACTCGCAAGTAGGCTAGGATACGAGCTATTACTAAGCAGACATCATCATGTGCTATGAGCTGTTTTAGAATAATCGTATAATGGCCGAAGCTCTCTACACAGCACTGCAGCCTGAAAAGGGAGACACCTAAATAGCGAGGTTAGTATTTCTCAGGATGGAGTTCACTTATTTGACAGTTACGTCGGCAATGTTTTCTAAGGTATGCTGTAAATTATCGTTTGGTTTGCAGGTTATTTAATGCTCCTAGAATCACTTACAATTAGCTCGCTCATTAAGAGCGTTACAAAATGTTTAGTAAAAAAAATCAAATATTCGAGGTGAGATCACATATTATCTAAGGTCACTGCATCGAAACTGCCATGCGGGGAGGCCAACATGAGCCGCACGAGCTAGCAATATGGCGGGAAGTGGTTAGCCAATCAGCAACTATAGACGAGCACGGTATGACCGAATATTGCCGAACGCGGCCGATCACACCCGAGATTCACCAACACCGTCCACCATATTTTTTTACACGCCAAATAAACCGTTTTAAATAAATGAAGTGCTCAGTTTAAAAAAAAAATCATTTTCACGCAACTGGCAGAGCGCTCATCTCTAACCAGGGGAAGCCAAACAAAGAAAGACTGAGATTTAAAGCAGACTGATCGATAGAATTAATTGAACAGAGACAAGTTCACACAAGAAGTCCAGAAATCCAAAGTTTTTCAGGAGAATTAAACGAACAAAATAAACTGAGTCAAATTGCCAGACGAGAGACAAAAAGGGCTCATTAAAAATATTGGAGGAGGATGGAGAAGAAGATAAGGTGAGTTTACAGTTCTTCAACAATAAAGTCTTAATAGCCGATGAGGGTGAAAATGAGGTCAAGAGAGAACACAACATCCATGTCCGAATCATGATTCGAACCTAGGCCCTCTCCCATCGTAGACCGCGATCGGTGCTTAGCCGACTTTGCTACCGAACCCGGCTTGAAAGAGAAGAGAAAAGTCGGCCTAGATTAAGCAATGACTGCGTTAGCTCGTCACCCGCGACTATAACGCTGCACTCGGTATGACAAAACAGAGTGCAGCATCGCGATTACAGTCTGGTGTGTTGGGAATCGGCGTTGGTCTTTCATATAGGCTCGGTCCGCCCTAGATTAAGCCATGACTGTGTTAGCTCGTCACTCGCGACTAGAACGCTGCACTCGGTGCGACAAAACAGAGTGCAGCATCGCGATTACAGTCTGGTGTGCTGGGAATCGGCGTTGGTCTTTCATATAGGCTCCGTCCGCCCCAGATTGAGCCATGACTGCGTTAGCTCGTCACCCGCGACTAAAACGCTGCACTCGGTGCGACAAAACAGAGTGCAGCATCGCGATTACAGTCTGGTGTGCTGGGAATCGGCGTTGGTCTTTCATATAGGCTCCGTCCGCCCCAGATTGAGCCATGACTGCGTTAGCACGTCACCCGCGACTAGAACGCTGCACTCGGTGCGACAATACAGAGTGCAGCATCGCGATTACAGTCTGGTGTGCTGGGAATCGGCGTTGGTCTTGCATAAAGGCTCGGCCCGCCCTAGATTAAGCCATGACTGCGTTAGCTCGTCACCCGCGACTAGAACGCTGCACTCGGTGCGA
>PNEQ01042928.1:12541-43136 GCA_003012365.1 Medauroidea extradentata | reverse complement strand
CTAGAACGCTGCACTCGGTGCGACAATACAGAGTGCAGCATCGCGATTACAGTCTGGTGTGCTGGGTGACACTGGCCGATGCGAGGCTGAGGTGCGCCCAGGTGCAGCCAGGCTGCGTAGCTCGAAATAAATATTAATCCAAGGAATTAAGGGCAATAATTCTCTTCTCTTGTACCTGGAACACTGACCTATTTTCTGTGTTCCAGAGGGATGGCTGGGATCTGCGGGCGGGTGGGTCAGTTCTGTCACCCGCCACCAGGGCCGTATGACTACGATACGACCCTGGTTATATCCCAGTAGCGGCCCGACTCATTTCATTTCACCGTACATTTAATTCATACCAAGTCTATCTTCGCTAACTAACTATTGCCCTATTATCTCCTGCCCTAGCTCCTATAAAGGAATTAACTTATCCTCCGCGACTGTCGTACCGATTTATCCAACACTCTCTTCGCTTTGTTGGTTTGCTGTACCCTACCATCTAGACCCTTGCTCTTTCGGGGTGTGCTCATGGCCTTAATCGCGGCCATGACACCAGACAACCCTGCTTAGCCGCGATGCATGCGACCATTTTACAGGTTAAACCCGACCTAAGGCGTATAGGTCTTGCCCTGAGACGCATCCTATCCTCCACTCGGCCTAGATACTAACATGCATGCCGGAGGGCCCACAGAACTGTGCAGGGGCTCACGTTGGCGTAGCGGGATTTAGGGGCTCGCAAAAAAAAAAAAAAAAGCGGAAAGAGCCAGACTGCCTCGTGCATCAACAACCATACCTACTTTATGCACGGGGCGAGAAAACAGGGCGTGCAGTTTTGGTCGTTATCTTTTTACTATGGGACTATTTAGCGGTGACCCAACGTTTTTATATGTGGAAAGTCATAGTATTGTCCACCGTGTGCTTCTCTATTTTTTTTTACGATTTCGTTTGGTATTTTTTTATGTGAAAGCAGTTGAAAAAACTGTTTTACACAATTAGAGGTGCCACGAAACCCCCCGTTTGTAAGCATTATATCCAGAAAACAAAAGTAGAGCAGCGTAGTTATAAATGTGTTTTATTTTATCCGATAAAGATATTGAACACTCGAGTAGTAGTATTTATTTTAAAAACTTTCCCTTAGCCCGTTGCAAAAATGTTCATACGCCAACTGGGCTGGAATTAGTTTCGCGACGCTCGAGAAGCCCATATATTTAAACAACGATTTTCATTATTTTACGCTGTCTTCAAAAAAACCCGTTTGTCCGTGAGGCCACATCACAGGATGCAATCTTCTACCACCCGAGTTTTACTATTGGTCCGAAGTGCTTTCTGAGGCGTGTCACGAAATCGTCGGCCAATGGAAATAGTCGAGCATGTGACCAATAGGAGTTAAGTTACCTTTTTTTAAAACATCGCAAATTTGACTGGTCCCTTATTTATCTAAAAAAATCGAGTTGATTAAAACAACGTGGTGTATTAATCAGTGCTAAATGCAGCGAGTTGGAGAAACAGTAAAACACTCCTCACATTCGAGGGGACCTGGTTTAGATCCCGGTACGACCATCCCTATTTCGGTTTACCTGGATTTTCCTAAATCATTCGTGTCGAATGCTGGGATTGTTCCGTAATGCATGCCGTTGTCGATTATATTTCTCTTATCTTCGTTTACCTACACCAAGATTGTGAAGCGGTTGTAGGGTTCACAAACCACTCAAAAAATAACTAACAATTAGCTATTAAAATAACAGATTCCTGGAAGCCAATATATATACCAGTTTCCGCCAAAGTTTGGACTAATGTTTAGAATGAACGACACAGAAGGACATATTACGCACCAAGATGCAGAATGTTATGTCGTGTTCAAGGTATGCCATCTGAAGAAAGTGTGATATTTATTGGTTCACTGTATAGGTTTGCTTGCAAATAACTTATAACCTTGGAATTTCTTTTTTAGGTAAAATGCTATAATCTATGCATAATCCTAATAACTTGTATTTGGAATACATTCTTGCAAGATATGTTATTTTATATAAAACTTTTGCTGTTAATGAAGATGTAATTTCTCAAACAGCTATTATTAATACCGATAAAACAAACGTACTATACACAGGAAATAAAGTCGCTCTAGAACCAGGCGATACCATTTAATATTCTATTAAGTTACTTGGTACACAGAAATAACGGTTTCGTGATGGCCACAAAATGTTATGTCAATAATGACGTCACCAGAATAGTTCGTACTGTTATAAAATTATTTGTAGACACTAGAAAATTTTATTCAGGGTAGGAAAATTTTTTTGTTATCACTGCAAAAAAAATTTGGCAAAGTTCATGAAGACGAAATAGTTAGTGATGAACAATAAAGATTCTTTTTTCCAGTATACTACAAGTTACATCCATGTAATGGTCCATTTATAATTTTTTTCTCTGTATAATGTTTTTCTGTTTGTGTAATGATTTATTTAACAAAGTGTGTCAAAATATGTATGTTATGGTACTTTGTTGTTTATGTAACCTTACAGCGACAGCACAAGATCTGGGGTACATTCTCTGACGCCGAAATGTCTTTCACCTAACTCCGTCGCTGGAGATTGAGATAAGAGAACTTACCACTGTGACAAAATATTTTCTCGTAACGGTAAGTGTTACAAAAGATACCAATTTATTTAAGATAAAATTAACTTTCAAAAACCTGGACAATTTAATTGATAACTGTAGTGTTTCTTTATGTAACACGACCTCTCAAGGTGGCCGCCTACCTCTCGCTTCAAATGCGGTGCAGTGTGTTCGTAAACAGGTTTTTTCTACGAAAATATTCCACGTGTGCCCATTGTGCCAACGTACGAGAAGAAAACAAACTTCAGATAAGGTCAGAACCTCATTGTCAAGACGCCATGATCATTAAAAATATTGTTTCTAAGCTCTTCAACATGGCTAAAAATTGCCTTTTCAGACTGTCGTACTTCAAAATTTACTAACCGGATGTATGTGAAACACAGATTGCGACCTGCACTGAACTTAGTTGCAGCTTTCCACCAATAAAATTATATGGTCACCGCTTTGTGTCCCATAGTAAAAACCGTTCGCCGGGAAGCCTGCCCGCTAGTTCGGCGCTTGTCTCGTTAGGGCGACGTGTCACTTTATGCGCACTTCAAGGTCGACCTTACTGCTCCCTCGCATTTAAGCCTCTCACGCGCGGATAGGCGGCGCTCTTAAGGCCTTGTTTCGGAGTTTTGCAGTGATTTCGAAAATATGTTTTTATTGCTACCTAATACTCACATCAAAATTTCGCTGCACAGTTTTGACACTTATGTGTTATAATTTGTAGCTGAATTTTTTTGTAGAATTATACTGAACGGTTTTTTAGATTTCATTGCCCAAGTACCACGTTTTTCGTCGTGAAAATAAGCAAAATTAAGGAAATTATTTTTTTGCTGGCGAATGGCACATTATTTTTAAAAACGCGTCCACAGTATTGTGCATCGTGTGATTGCACATTGACTCCAATTTTCCCAAAACTTTTGGTTAAAAAATATTTGAGTTATTGGCACCAGTCTGAAAAAAAAAAAAAACTCGGGAACAAGCCCTTAAGGACGCCATATAGGTTGAGTAGTTTTAGATGGTAGAAGCTCAGAGGCGAAGGAGCTACGGCGACATCGAAGTGCTTATGTCGCATTTTCACAACTAGACAAGCGCTGAACTAGCTTGCAAGATTTCCGCCGATCCAGTTTTACTCCGGGGCGTTAAGTGGAGACCATATAATTATATTTGTAGAAAGTCCGTAGCAAAGTCCAAGGCACGTTTCTATCTGGGTTTCGCGTATGTTAGGTTACTTCATTTTGAAGTTTGTCCGCCTGAAGAGGCAGTTTATAGCTATGTTGAAATGTTTCGGCACAAATAGTTTTTAAAGATCATGGTGTTTACATTGACGTTCGGTTTTTGTCCGAAGTATGTTTTATTTTCGTACATTTGTGCAATGGGTGCATGTGGAATACTTTCGTAATGCATTTTCCCGCACTTTGCTGCGCATTTGAAGCGCATGGAAAGTTTCGCCTGTAAAGTCACTGCCTACACTCTAAACTGTAGCTGTGAATATATGCCTACGAAGTTTCCAGTGGTTTTAATAAGATTTCAACTGTCGAAACTGCTCCATCTGGAGTAAGTAAAAAACTACATATTGCATTAGCGATATGAACTCACTGATTGAATATGAGGTTTTCTCTAATTGAATTAGTAACGAAATTTAATATTACGTAGATAAAAAAAAAAAAACTTAATTTTACATAATGCCCTTCGACGCGTCATACGAACACTTTAACCACTAGCACAACGTAACTATGTAGTAGAGTGTTGATTGTTCAAAGCAGCGTAACTTCATAGTGAGCAACACAGCGAAACTAACATTACTAAGGCTCAACTATCCACAACGGCGGAGCAACAAGATTACTTACTACTACGTAGGCCTACGGTAAATACTGCCACACATTTTATTGGAACTTTTAATACACATTACTCAAATTAAAAATAAAAAAAACGAACAAACAAAAATTAGTAGCATGTTTGTTTTGGAAATAGTGGTACACTTTTATTTTCCTTGCACACTAAGGTAATGTGAAATTGTTGATATTACTTTTTAGTTACTGACTTTTACGAAATTTTCAAATTACAAATTAAATAGTAGAATTTGTACTGATTAAATAGTGAAATGAACCATTTTATGCATAACAGAACCAAGCGCCATTGTGATGCAACTGAGAAAATCTAGTTTCAATGATAAACACCTACATTTAATTACAATATATTGCATGCATGACAAAATTGCAGAGCATGATTACGTACAAGGACACATAAGTTATTAATGTATTTAAATTTTAAAAACATGTATTTGCTACTAATTTCACAACAATAAAATATCGTGCTTGGTTCCTTTATGCATAATATGTTTCAAATACTCTTACTTATTCAGTCGGTTACCCCTATCTATAAGTTGTTTTCTCACTTTTTTACCAGTCAACGTTGCCAAAACCAAATATTTGCCAGTGTAAAACATTGTAATTTATTAAAACTTCGAAAATTCCGCCGATTCTATTTTAGAGAGTACCTTCGTAGTCCTGGCGAGAGCAATTATAGGGATTTCACAACATTGTTTTCAGAAAAAAAAAACGTCTGCATTGAGATGAGAAAATATTGCTACAGGAATACAAAAATTGTGGATAAACATTATAAGCAGGTGTTTTCGTGTTTTTTTTTTTTTAATTTTTTAGAATGGCAATACTTATTTGTTTGTATTTTTGACGGTATTGGAAAAACATCCTGCAATATCCTTTTGTAACAGGAACAGCAAAGAGGTGAACAAAAAAGTCATAGGTGGCATATATGAAGGATCTAATGGCGACTAGCTAGCTACAAGAAAATTAATTTGGCATCCATTTTCGTACCCTTGCTAGCGCCTTTGCTCTGGTGTAGACAGGACCCTTAATAGCAAACTTACAGCAAACCGTTTGTAGATGGCAGGTTTCATTTTATGCGCACATATATCCAAGTATTTAACATACATCAACATTCGTGGGTACAGGTGTGTTTGTGGTTGTAAAATGTTTTGACACACCAAAAAAAGTTTAACAATGATGGGACAGACGTCACCCATATAAAGAAATTCATGTTTGAACCATTACTAAATGAACATTTTTATAAAAAAAAAGCAAATATTTAGTCAGGTTTATTAGGTCAAAGCAGGAACTGTTTGTATTAATTTAAGGTTTATTATATAGAGTCATTCAATTAAATTTTTTGCTTAGCAGTGCTCATGAACATTAAAAAAATTGACGTCTTAAAAGTTGTGTTTTGGGGATAATGTCTTTCTTATCTATCTCTAACCCAGATTTAATTAGCATATAACTAAACAGTTTCGTTTTATCATTCATATAACACATGGATCACTAAAACATTTGTATTTTTCATGATAAATTAATGAACAACTTTAATTTTTTACAAAACGATCAAAACGTAATAATTTAAATAGTTAAACAAAGTAATATCATACGAAGTGAATACCCGATGGCCAGGGAATCGAACCCCGACTTCAAGAGCCCGAAGGCAATCTGCGTGCCTCGAAGAATGACCTGAGGCCGTACGATGGAGAAGATCCAGAAGGAGAGGAGCGGGGGAAAGGGAGATCCCCGAGAAAAACTCCCGGCCAGCGTCATCGTCCGGTGCGATTCCGACATGCGAAAGTACGGGGACCGACCCCGCCGGGTATCGAGACCGTATCGTCATGATGCAAGGCGAGTGGTCTGACCACTCGGCCGCCACGACCCTTTTTTAATTCGTTTACATATTATATCCAAACTTAGCAAATAGCAATGTAAAGTTTCACTTACCCTCAGTAGTTGCGATGAAAGACGATAATTTTGCACGCTTGACTAAACTGTCGCTAATCTGTCTTGGTTAAAAATCTACAATTCTCAAATTTTTTCCGCCATAGAGTGTACGTTCCAGATGCTCACGTTTTGAGAACGGGAGTGTACATCATTTCCTTCACCGCCCTCGGCTTCTCTAGAATAATTGCTAGCCAGCGGGAGCAGCAGTATGGTAGAGATTTCATGAGCTACAGGCTTTGTGAACGAGGCTTTTGTGAACGAACAGCTTCGTCTGACACCTGCCTTCAGCGACGAAGTACGGCCAATATTCCAGTCCCACGTTATTCACTTGGCCTAACTTTGATGCTGGATTATACTGTAAATTTTGTTACAGAATTCTTGCAAGTGTTGCTGTAGATACATTTGAAAAAGACAGTTAAATCACGCGTGAGAGTTCAGAGCAAAATGTACTTTTAAAGAAAGGAATAATATGCGAGTTCAGTTACCCAAATGTTAGAATCCTCTGTCCTTCATGCCACTTCTATTTGTGCATTGTTTGTTGTTCCAGTGAGTGGCAGCTCAAGGACAAATGTTCGTTACACTATGTCATCACTGTCCTGGAATATCTCAACGAAGTCTTTCGAGACAGGTGGATAGGACGTGGATCAGCACATCTGCCAGAGCCTCTGGGATGACCTCCCAGGAGCCTTGATATGCTTCATGTGACAATGTTCTTTGGAGCATTACTAAGGCACACGTATCCCAACAACGATACGAAACAACAGAGCAATTAAAGTAAGCTATTATAGGTGTCTTTACGACAATCAACAGAGCTATGCTGCGTCGAATATTTCACAGGTCATTGCACCGCATTATTCTGTGCCACGACAACGACGGAGCTCATATGGACGTTCTGGACACATAAAGATAATTCCTAGTCAATCCATCGCATGAGTCTGAGTATTGACATTTATTTCGAGCATTTTTCTTTGCTTCAACTAAGTGGAACAAACATTTGAAATGTTACAGACACCACCACAGCACAGTAGGGCGTGACAAGACTTTTGGAACATCCTGTACACAGGACAATGGATTCTAACATCCTCTTCCTACGGACTGGCAGAATATTCAGTATCAAGACAGCAAGGATAAACATCCAGTGTAATGGGAAACTGAACTCAATATATTATAGGTTTTAGTCACGGATAATAAACAGGGGAACGCAGTTTTCTGAGACTTACCCCTAGAAAAAGGGCGAACAGAGGATCTGTATGGCCAACCAGTCTACCCTCTTTTATATGCCTCTTAATGAAATACAGCTGTACAGATATGTTTTACTGTCAGTTTCTTTTTCAAATGGCATGTATTTGTAAACGCGCGAATCTCTTAATTAGTGTTTATACTGGTATCAAATTTTTATTTTATGCAAATATACACAGTATATTAATTATATAAAATGTATAGGCCTAAGTTAGTGTATCCTCTCCTCGTGAGCATTTTACTTTACAAGACAGGGCAATGCTCCTTACTTTTAAGAGGAATTTATCTAAATTTTTTACAATATATAATTACTGCTCTGTACAGTACATTTCACTTTTACGACAGTGAAACTCCACAAGTCCACAAGGAAAATTTATCATAACATACAACACGCGTAGAAAAATTGGCGCATGTCGTTGGATAATTTTTCCTATCGTATTCGGTGAAATTTCATTGTCATTTATGTAAATCGTACGGTACAGCGCTATTGATTTACCTTTTATGTGAGGGAAAATATCTTTCCATTGGGCCCTATATAGTCAGTAAATTCACATCGCAAGAAAAGTTTAACTTAAAGTTTGTTACACGTTCGAGAAATTACCGTACTCAAAAAATTCCCCGTGACGTAATGGTGCAAAATGTAGTAATTTGATATACACTCTCCCTCCCACCGATGTTTACCAACAGCATGAATTGCTTTCTGCGTTGATACCTGAACGATTGCAATAAAATTGTTTAATTAAGTACGTTAACGTTTTCTAACGTTTGATGGTACCACCAAGCACCACATAAAAGAACCTGCGTTTAAATTTTACAGTAAATCCATCTAAGAGAGTGAGAAATTTTGGTCAGCACTTAACATCGAGGTTTTCGAACGCTGGGGAAGAGTGACAAAAGGTGAGTATGGTGCAGCACCAGAATGAAAGGGCGAGGGAACGGGAGATCTCCGAGAAAACCCGCTGACCAACGGCATTGTTCGGCACGATTCCTACATGCGAAAATCCGGGGGCGACCCCACCGGGAATTAAACCCGGATCGCCTAGTTGGGAGGTCTGACCATTGACCACCGCGGTACTGAATCCATTTCTGACTTACTCAAATTAACCTTTTCTCTCGATACATGCATCGCATCTACCTAACAAACACCCTCTTAACGTACCGATTGTGTAATCAACATTACAATTCCCTTAGAATTTAACACAAGGCTAGATGTAGCTTCAATATCGCTAATTATAAACCAATTGTACAACTATCACGTGCAGTCTAATAGGCCAGATGAAGCACCTTATTTACTAGCTATCAACAAAATGAGCATTGTGCATATTAATTCAGAATCAAATATTTCCTATGATTCTTTATGTATATTTATTTATAAAGTTCAAATTTTAAATATAAATTTAATATATAATAGGCCTATATACAACGTTTTCTGCATTGAAGCTTATACAAGCTTATTTTTTTTTAAATATAAGAGTTCAATGAACATTTGTATAAAAATGTTTACATTGAGTAAAGGTCATACATTTATTAGAAAACAATGTAATATTTTTTTCCCATAAATACAGACGTATTCTGTACTGTCGTCGCGATTGGGAATCATCCCATGGTGTAGTAGAATTACATTATTCTCTATCATAATATTTTTAAAATTAGAAAACGTACATATTTTGGCGGTGGTCTGTAAGGTTTGTGGCATTTGAAAAACATTTCAGAATTAAAACTTCAATTTATTTCAAAGAACGTATATCGCGAACACCCTTTGTTTAACTAACGAAATTTATTTGCAGCGTGGTCGAGTGCCTCCCATCTTGGCGATCCGGGTTCGATCCCCAGTGGGTTCGGTCCCTGACAATTCGCATGTGGGAAACATGGCGGGCGTTGCCGTCGGCTAGCAGGTTTCCTCGATTCCTGGAGCCGGACGGGCGACAGGCATCTCTCACTGGTCGAGCAGACGGCCAAACCTTCACCCTGGCCTTCTGTCGTACACAGTACGACTTTGCCCGAAGGCAGGAACACGCAGTGGATATTTTTCCATTAAATCGCAGCAAAGGTACGGAAAACCATTGTCAATCGAACAAATATAATTTGTTGGCCTTTGGTCATTTGCTCGTGACTTCAATGCGCTTGGAGTTTTACCTGGTTGGTTTGTTGACCGCGTCTAGAATTTAGCCTCTCTCTCCGCAACTGGACGCTTACAATGAAGTCTTGAGTAACTATTGTACGAGAGGAAAGTCACATATTTTTATTGTTATTACTAAAACTAACCACAGTCAACCAACACAGTCGATCCTCATCCGAATAACATATTTTAGGTTTCATTGTCGTATTCAAAACGACACCCGTTATGTTTATGTAAACTTAGAATACTATTTAAATACATTATTTTTCTGTATGAGTGTGTAAATGTGGAAATATTGGTAGACATTCTGCAACACACGCCATTCCGAGCGAATGTTTTCGAGTCCCTGAAATCCCACAGTAGAACAAAAAAAACTAGACACGAGAAAATAATGAAATGCTTAAATTTAAGCCAGAATAAACTGCTGTCAAAACAATACAGGCTGTTCAAAAATGATCTTTTCGTGTTTGATTGCTTATATTTCAGTTACGGGAACGATAAAAGCTGTGGTTCTCACACACCTAAAGTTTTGTTTCGTGTCTGTTAGTGCAGGCTAGTCAGTGACGAAAATGGCCACCCTCGGCACGTGTTCGGCATCACTGCTGCTGGCGTGACAGGGCCGCCTTCGTGTACCTGATATCGAAGGCTTATAACAGGAGACAACTTATAGATCTTTATATCGAGGAGGATGCCATCCCCCCGGCCAGTTCCAAGCAGCCAGGACTCACGATAGCCGCCAGTGAGGGACGCTGATACTAGTCTAGGGGCGACCCCAAAATCCCCAACCGTTCGCTAACACGCGGAGCTCCCCACGTCGCGTACTTCCCCTTACATCCACTTAAGGCTTCGCTCTTTACTTTTATAGTGGTTTGGAAAATATTTTTTAACGCAAATTAATACATTAAAAAAATTGATTCTGGCTGTTTTAACACTTATATATCATCGTTTGTATTTGAGTTTTTCTGTTACAATACACCAAACGGATTTTTATATTTTTGCCCCTGAAATAGCACATATCTTGATGTCAAAATAAGCCAAAATGAAGCCAAATTATCTTTTTGTTAGCAAACGGTACATTATTTTAAAAACGCTGTGGCAAAATTGTGTAGCGTATGAGTGTACACGGTCTCAAATTTTTCCAAAGCATTTGGTTAAAAATATGCACGTAATTTGCAAATGTTTGAAATAAATTAAAGATCGTGGCCTTAAGAGCGGGTTGCCATACACCTCGGCCCCACCACCATCACACCCCTCAGGTCCGAACACCCTCGGCAGATGGGACAATGTGCCGAGTGGTTTATAAATACCAAATGAGACACCCAGGCAAAACAGAAGCTGCGGGAAAGTTACAGAAGCACGCCGCCATCACGTCTTGCCATTAATCAGTGGTGCACGAGGTTTAAGGGGGAATGTTAGACAATGTTACTGTATTTTCAGGTTTTGAACACTAACGTTTATTCAAATTGTATTATCAGAATTTTCTCTTCGACAATGCACAATAAATATTCTTGGTAAACTGATCGGCATAAATAATAAAGAAATATATCATTAATTTGTCATGCAGAATCATTGCAAGAAAATTATAGGTTAACTTTCAAGAATTCTCTTGTAATGATTCTGCATGACAAATGAACGAAATTAACGTTATTATTTATTTTGAGCAGTTTACCATGAATAAATACTATTCTTTTTAGAAGAGCATATTTAGATAGTAGAAATTGAATAAATGTTATGGCTCAAAAACTGAAAATGCAAAGAAGTTGTCTAAACTCATTCTTAATGAAACGTGAACTGTGATGAAGAGAAAGAGTTGAGGATGACTAAGAGCGAGTAGTGCACATGTTGTACGGGTGCAACACACATTTATCTGGAGTCTCACCAAGTCCTTCGTGCTTCTCGACAGTTGCAGCAACCCACGACCACGGTGCACTGGATGTTGCACAAGAGACTGAAACTGCACGCCTACGAGGCACAGCTGCTGTATGCGCTACAAACAGGCCAGAGTGCAAGACTTACAGTTGGTTGCTGAGTCCCATCGACTACGATCCAGACGAACGGACGAAGCATGTTTCCATGTGTTCGGGAAGGTAAACGGCAACAATGTGAGGATATGAGGCTCTGAGAATCAAACCACTAAAACATTGCTTGTGTGTGATCACTTGGCTGCAAACCGTACCTTTCTATCTTTACTCGTTACTAAAATATAAGCAATCAAAGTTGTAAATGAGTAGTCCAGTTCCAAAACTCCCCTTGTCCATTTTCACAAAAACTGAGCAAATCGCGGTAAACCGATTTGCAAGTCCATTTGTGACATGGCCAAAGCAGTTTTTCAAAGTGTATCTGTTACCGAATAAGGCGAGTTTTGGAAACTATCATCACGTCAACTTAAGCGAACATTTAATAGCTACACAAAACTGCTCAGAACTAATTTTTCCTTCATGATGGACTAGGAGAGTTTTGGAACTGGACTACTCAAATATAGTTTTGGAACATTCTGTATATAATCTCGGTTTGTCCGAGACGGACTCACAAGTAACAAAACGATGCGTGCAAATATGGCAACAAAACGGGATGAAATCAAGGACAACACAAACGAACACTACTATACAGCTATGGTAACACAGACAATAACATACGACGTTCTGGTAGCTGGTATCTGTTACGCGAAGAGGCTGAGGAACTTTATTAGAATGAGGAGAGATACCTGGTTTGCTACGAGGAAACATTTGCTGCACAAAAGAGTATACTTTTTTTTTTTTTCATTTACCTGATAATTTTAAATAAACTTTATCTTCTTTTGTGGACCAAATATTTTACAAGTATTCAACATTTTTATTTCTGTCAAAAACGTACCTACATGCAAAAACAAATCCTACAGTTATGGAATATAACTTGAGACTACGAGCAATAATTTTTTTACGATACAAATTCAGTAGGAACCATTCTACTCAACGTCCGCCTCGATTCGATTGAATGGTATAACGACTTTGAGACTCAAATACATTTTAATGCCGCGTATGTGGCAATATAAATTCGGAACTTGGAAACTTTAATAACTCTGAGAACAAAGTAGAAGATTTCAAAGGTTTTACTTTCTTTCAGGGAGTTCGTGCTACTTCATGTCGTACCGCCCGCGCATGTTCTCTTGCAGAAGTAGACAAATGGGCCACGCAGTTCTGCCCGTTTCACCACTTATTCGCCCGACCCACTCGTCTGAAGCTTTTAATGCATTATTCCTCGTCCTTACTAGGCCTTCTCACAACATCGCGATCAATGGACGGAGAAAAAAAGGGGAAGATTCTTTTATCCTTTTCCAACTCTTATATTTCTTTAACCGGTCTATTCCTGTCGAACACTTCTCTGCTGTATTCTTTCAAATCTTGGGTTCTGAATAACGTAACTGGCTAGTGCTTATGAAAGTGACACATTTTACTTGGATCAGAAACAATAAGTTATGAATGTTTGCTTGCTTACTCAATATCCCATATGTACTTGGTTCTCAGATAAAATTAATTTCCTGAGTTTAACTGAAAACTGTTGCAAGACTTACCGAAACGAAATACAATTACAAATTCCAGCACGTACTTACTTCGACGTCTTCTGGTCTGTTGCATAGTCATATCATTGATACAATGTATCGAAGTCGTAAAATTTTCCTTATTACGTGTTTCAGTTATTTCCTCTTTCGGGATCACAGTTTTTATTATAAACACGTATATTCTTGTTTACAGGGGATATAGGTAATTATTATAATCGGAACAAAGCATTTGTTAATAATTTATCAATTTAATTAGTGAACTAGGCCACACAATTATACGGTAAATACATAACTGTCTCGTGCTATTAACAACTACTAATAGCACAACGAATGCCTTAGGAAGAAGTTGTTTACAATTTCTAAAACATTCGGGATATTTTCTTTCTCGTGCACGTTCAGTTCAACATAAATCCAGTGTACATTCCACAGACACTTCACATCGAATGTCCTGCCACAGACTGCGAGCACTCGTTCACTCTCGTATCAATCAAATTCTCCGCTCGTTGATGTAGCTCCTGCACTCATCCTTACAACTTTAACTGGTACCACCAGCCTCGCTCTCCCAGATCATAAATTACTGCGAAAAGGAAAATAGTTCTTATACACTCTAAATCAGAACTAGTAAATATTCACTGATATTTCAGTGGTTTTCAAGGATTCCGGATCGAGCAGTTTCAATTAACCGATTTGGTGTAAAACGACTGAAAATAGTCTGTGCATATTACTATTTTAGGTGTATAGTGCCAACATTCCAAAAGTGATTCAGCTAACATTCCCAGATATTCCAGTGAGTTTTCACTAATACAATTAGTTTTAAGCTATCCACCCGGAATCTGTGAAACAATATTGAATATTAGTGAATATTTACTAATTCCGATTTAAAGTCTATCCAGCGTGTGTTGAAATAACTCAGGTATCGAAATTCAAACCCCACCTTCCACGGGCTACTGAAAACACAGAGTTATTGCATCAAAATGTTCGGATATGTTATTTGAAACTTTTTAATTAATGTTGAAGTTATGGAAAGGGAAGCTTGTTGTCCACAGCTACGAATATATGCTCACGTGAAACGTTACATTATACGAAGGCGACAGGAAATGGCATGCCATGCTAATTACGTATACCTTCAACGTACGTAACGTTTCATGCTAGTAAGTATGTATTTTTGCAGTGTACCAAAGTTATTTCGTAAAATTTCTACTTAAATTAAAAATTACCAGACGAACAATGCTTAACAAGGATGCTTGTTTCTGTTTAATTATGTGGTTAATATATTAACATGTAATTATAAAAACTCTTGGATGTATTTAACATACATGATGAGTCAGCTCAGAGGACGTTTAATTTGCGTGGTGATAGCCTGCGTAAGTGTCAAGAATTTTTTTTTGTAAGGTGAACACTTACGGTAAGGGTGGAGTTCAACCGAAAGTAGGATTAAAGAATTTGTATCATTAAATACAAACTATAAACAAAAAAACTATTGTAAGAATGTTACATATGTAAATGTTGTTGTTTACTGTCTCCTTTTTATGCTCACTTATTTATTTGCAGGTCACAAATGTTAAATATTTTCTGTTTTCTTTTAGGACTAAATTTAATTTATATACGGATGAGAAGACAACTAGGAAAATATGATGCATATTTTTAACACGTTATGTTGATAAGATGACAGGCATGAAGTTTGAGGGATAACAATTTGTCTATGGACAATACCTTCGCGGAAGAAATAAAAAAATGTTGCTGGAGATGAAAGAAAATGTTCGATGTCCATGTTACAGAAAAAAATATTAAATTTATCCGTCTGAAAATATTATGTAACGTGTTTTTGTATGAAGACTGTTTCTCAAGTAAGTATACAGTTACAAAAATAAATTAAACAGACTGGCTAAGGTAATTGTTTACTGAGTGAACATTCTTTCTGTACCAACTGGAAACTGAAAACTTAAGAATTTAAAGTTTGCCAAATATTATTTTATATGAATGTTTCAACTTTACAATATTGCAGAACAGTTATTATATTAATATATGGTAATTTTTTAAGTGATCTTTTATTATTTATTTTAAAATATCTTCTCCTTCTATAGCCTACACAAGTTCAGTCACAAAAACATGTCACGTAGGCTATTTGTTATTTAAATCCATCCTCTTACATTTTCCCCTTTACTTTACATAATAAGACATACTGCTATGGATAGTGTCTAAGCAATTAAATATTCAGTAGTTCTGGATATTATTTTTAGGAATTTACCGTTAAATTCGACATTTAAAGTAGAACTACTTTCGTTTCATTCACTTTGTGAACCAATTGGAGACTTGCTTTTCTCTCAGTTTTTCATATTCTATCACCACACAAATAAACCAACCAAGTCTGAACTCGTCCTGTATATTTGTAGAAGTGCTGCTGTACAAGCAAGTTTGTTTATGGAACACTTCTCAAAAATCCAGACGTCGACAAAATAGCAGACCTCGATAGTTTTGGACGTTTCATGCTCTAGTAACCGTGCAGCAACATTTCCCTGTACTAGCACTGCCGTTAAATCGCTGGGTAGCAGAGAGGTTAGCCAGGTTTGTCTCTAATACACAGTTACACCACAGCCTGTAGAGACATGATTATATTTAAATGTGTGCCTTACCGTGAGGTCGTGGTCCTCTCCTATAATAGCAAGCTGTATGTTGTTCTTGGAAGATAGGAGCACGTTACAATAAAAATATGAACAAGTCTAGGGAAAGATGACGGCACGCTAATTTTTTCCCTTCCGAATTCGGTCAACTATATGGATCCCGCGGAACTTCAGGCTTCATGGCCTTTATCTTCCTCTCTTCCCAGAACCTCTTCATTCTTTAAATTCTTTTCTATTTCTCAATTTCAGAAACGTTATGTAGAGTAGTAAATAATAGGGCAAAACTATAAGAATTAAAAATTATAATTACGTTTAAAAACAACCCGACAAAACTGTCACGCGTCTAGAAAATTATAAAAAAATAAAGTAGTGATCTTCTGATAACATGTTAGCAAAACTTACAGTTCGTCTGTATTGTAGGTCCATTATTGAATTGAAATTGAATAGTCTACTTATTTATAATTCCTATAGTTTTGGACTCTTCCATGATATCCCGTGTGAGGTTTATTACGTTTTAGTGTTTTGAAATTGCAATTGAGACTAATCATCTGGGATATATTAATTTCGTTGTTAGTTCTGTACCGACATTTTATCAATAGCTCTGCTGCTCTATTTTCCCATGCAATTTATTTGTGCGATAATCACAAAAGCACATGTTTTTATTGTTCTACAAAATATAAGCAGTGGCGTGTGCACATACCCATTCACTCTGATAAACTCCCATATACCATATGGTAAAGAATTTTTAATTTTTATTAAAAAAAAACATATTTTTTTTTGTTTTATAACATTTAAACAGATGTGAAGTAATAGAATATGGTTAAAACAATCTAAACAACACTAAATTAAATAAGTAATATATAATATTTTTAAAATGAACTGAAAGAATATAATGATTTGTCGTATGAAAACAATTCACTGTTAATTTACTGCACAGGAAATTATATGAAATGTAGAGTGAGTTTTGACAACAGCAGCAAATTTCTGCTCTTCTCGCTACTATATATTGTATGCACCCCACGTTTTTTTTTATTATTTTGAATCCTACAAGTATTTTATTAAGAAAAATTACTTTGTTATTCATAGTCCTTTTTAAAACATGTTATATAATTTCTTTAAATTTAATATTTTTAAAATGTATTTTTAGCCTTGTGTGTGGAATTTGGCAATCATATGTTTGTAAGAAACGTGGTATGTGAGAAATTAAAATACGTATTTTTTTTCACTAGTGTACCCTCTTTTACAGCATTGTTATTGTTGAAGAGTGGTGAGTAGCGAAGTAGAGACTAGCGTGTAGAGTGCAGACAACAATAAGGACGAGTGATGGCCGCCTTAAATCCTCGCACCTACACAGGACATAACTCACGACTCGGCGCGGTACAGAGCCCGGCCACACTCGCTCTTACTGTAGCAGCGAGATTGCCCGCTGTTAATTATGTCAATCAAGCCGACACGCCGCGGGTCTCGTACGTGTGGCCTCTCGAAATGAATCGCGCCAAAACGCGAGACCGCAGCCCGCCTCGTGATCCTCTGAAGTATAGTCCGCTTACGAATGAAAATGGAAACTAAGGGAGGCGTTCACGACAAATTTTAATGATTTTACTATTTTTATGTTCGTGCAAGACGTGGTTTGCATTGTTGACGTACTATATGACTATTTTTATAGGAATAAACATTTTCTAGCTTTCAAAGTTTTTGTGTAGCACGTCAAAGCCCAAATTTTCTTTAAATGGTTTTATTCAAGCAACGAAAACCAACCAACTTACAGAAATTATATAATTCACACTGAATAACAGTGACACGGGCTACGTCAAGACACGTATAAAAATCTCGCATTAGATTTTTTTTGTATTTTTAAAAAAATTACATAAAACTAGCAAATTTTTATTTAAAATCCGGCAACTTTTTTAAAATATAAAATAT
Source organism: Medauroidea extradentata (assembly GCA_003012365.1). Lineage (NCBI taxonomy): Eukaryota > Metazoa > Arthropoda > Insecta > Phasmatodea > Phasmatidae > Medauroidea > Medauroidea extradentata. The sequence continues at coordinate 25,337 of PNEQ01042928.1, read as the reverse complement.
ATTCAATTTAATTTCTATACACTGCTCGACATAGTCCGTGAAACCTTTCTTTGCTGGGATATGTTTTATTTCTGTATGGGAGTTTGTTTCCGTTTCTTGTATAAAACCGTTTATGCTTATTTCGGCAATGATGCCACTATACAAAAACCAAGAAAGCTAGAAAATGTTCATTACTCTAAAAATAGTCTCAATATATATCCATAAAACAAACCACAACTTGTACAAATATAAATATTATTAACATAATTAAAATTTTCCAGAGAGCCCCCCTTTAAGGGCGCAGTTCACCTCAGTTTTCAACGCCTTTATTTATTTTTATATTTGTACCAGGTATTATTTTTATTTTAGACATAAATTGTGATTATATCTTCCTCTTTGGAAACTTTTGTATCTCTCATAGTTTTCGCGTAGGCCTAATGATTCGTAAACGTCAAAATTTGCACTTCACGGTTTTAAGTACGCCACTGAAACCAACTGACATACTAAACCGACGAAATTCACAGTGTATAACAATGTTGTAGGCTATGATTTGACATATATAAGAACAAAATATAAAATACTTTTGTATTTAATAAAAAATGCTGAATTTTGAAATGAAAATAAACAAACATTAACGATTTTTAAAAATACAAAAAAATTATTTATTGGTTTTTATATATGTCAAATCATAGCCCACAACATTGTTATGTAGTGTGAATTTTTCCAGTTTGGTATGTCAGTTGGTTTTAGTGGCGTACTTAAAACCATAAAGTCCAAATTTTGACGTTTACGACTCCTTACGCAAAAACTATGAGTGATACAAAAATTTCCTAAGAGGAAGATTTAATCACAATTTATGTATAAAATAAGAAAACAAAAATATAGTGCCAATATAAAAATAAAAAAAAGACGTTGAGTACTGAGGTGAAACGCGCCCTTAAGGGCTCTGTCAACTTTTCTTATAAGCACGAGGTTTAAATGAGGAATCAAAACTCATCCGAACAAAAAAAAAATGTTCTTAGTTAAATTTCAAAACTCTTCGATAAATAAAATCAACTACGTGTTCCCGCCTTCTGGTAGAGCCCCAGTGTGTCTGAGAGAAGGCAAGGGTGAAGGTTGGGCTGGTTGCTCGACTAGCATGATATGCCTGTCGCCCTCCGACCCGAGGAGCGGATAAGGGGAGAGTGGAGCGGCGACGGAATGAGAAGGTCGGTGGGAAACGGGAGTTCCCAAAGAAAACCCACTGACCTACTTCCACGTCCGCCACGTTTTTAAAATGTGAAAAATCCGGGACCGAACCCGCCGGGGATTGAGCCCGCATCGTCTGGCTCAGAATACAGAGTAATGACCTCCTCGACCACATTGGCTTACCTTAACATTCCAATAGAAATTACTAAAAATATACTTTAAATATATTTTCGTGAAATAAACATTTTAAAATTACACTTGTGATCAGTAAAGGTAAGTTTCTCATATGTCACCATTCTTCCAGAAACATCGCGCTGAATACTTCGTTAAAACATATGCAGCCTATTTATGACTCATATACAGAGAAGTTATTTATTTGACATTAACTCCTAATTCAAACTCTGTGTCTTCAAATTTGGAAGGCAGATATTTTAACTTGTTCCCTACTCATCCAGCTTATAGTTCTGCAAATAACTTTTTTACACCTAGGCACGTAGGTGACACTAATATATTAAATAATTTTAAAGTTTCAAAATTTGAAAAATTTCCTGCAAAACCTAGCTTACTAACTGAATCAGAAATTCTTTAAATGGTCCTGTAAGGACAATATCTAGCCTCGTAACTCTCTTTATACAAATATTGGGTTACAGTGTGTTGTTACGAGTGAAAGTACATGAAAATGGCCTACAGTTTTAGTCTACGTTAAAGCAACGATCCTCGTAAGGGAACATATCCGATCAAGTTGTTATAACTTTAGCCGAGGAGACAGAATTACATTACTTTATATTCGCTAAAGTATGCGAAACATTTCTTATATAATAGCTCTGTGCACGTTCCGCAAACAAGTTTACTGCAGTACGTGTGCTTGCTACCTCTTGGCGGGGATGTACACTATAACATTACTAGAGGCAATTCGAGATAAAGTGAGCACTCAAAAAGTCCTGCTATTGTTCTATTTTCAATTAATTCGTATACTTCCGCACATAACGGCTAACGACGGGAAATATCTAACCTCCCCGGACACGTCACTTGATGTTTGCGCGTAAAAGATACATTTTGTAGTTAGTATGAATCGATGCAGTTTGGTAAAAAAAAAGTTTATTAATTATATAAAATACAGTAGTGTCGATTTCGGTTCATTTTGTTTCAGCATTGTTGTATTAAAACAGTAAAATACACGGAACTACATTGCGTAGTTTTGCTGCCAACCATACAAGCAGCAAATCAACTATAGTTAATGTTGAATTATGTGCAGTAATGGGTAGTGATATTTTTGAATGGTTAAATTTTTAGTTCTCACTTTATTACGAACCTATAGTGCTGCTATCTCTTGTCAGTGTATTACAATCACTTCCTTTATGCTATCAACGAGGGGTTTTAGAGAGGAATTAAATTATATTAAAGCTTTTAGTCGGAAACCTAAAAAGAAACAAACATGTATAATTATTATTTTAAAAATAAAGTAATAAGTACTTGAAAGTACCCCTATGAAAACTAATGTATGAATATTTTCTGAGTACATTCTACAGTGTTGCCGAGCATTTTAAGATTCTGGCAATGGGAGGTGTTAGAGAATACGATATAAAGACATTCCCAAGTGACTATAGATATCGCTGTCGTTCTAGAACAACCGTCACAGGAGACTGTCTTTACCAGATGTGAAATTACAGAATGGACTCACCAGACATAGCTAACAATGTACTAGGGAACATAAATACTTAAAAGAAACACTGTGAATGATCAACTTTCCTTTCATGGGGTAGTCATTGGTTATCTATAGGAAACTTTTAATAATGGTGTAGTATTGCGGTATGGGACTCGAAACTTTAATTTTACACAAAAATTACAAGACGGGAAATAAAATAAGTAATTTCCAGTCATGTAATAAAGATAACCAAGGAATTGTGTTTCGAAGTGAAAAGAAGATATTTTGGTGAGCATATCTAGGTCTTTAGCGCTTGTGAGGGGTAGCATCAAGGAGGACGCATTTACATCTGGAGAGGACACTGTATACTGAAGGCTACAGTGCGGGGTGAAGCCAGGTATTATCGTTTATTCCCTGCTTCTTAAACTGGAAGAAAACGAAAATAGCCACAACTTGCCACGCACGGCGTATTATTCAAACCAAACTCACCAGTGCTGTAAAACCTATCATCCAAATGGTTTCAAAATTTTGGTAATCGAATTTTGGAACATTTCGTTGACTCAGGTGTTATTTTTCGGTATTTACAAGACGTTAATAAAAAAAATATCAAGTGAATCTTTGCTAGCAACTTTTGTGAATGCGTAGTGCCGAAAGTAGCATCGTAGAAAATTTTGTTTGTAAAGTTACAGGGCGGATGCGTATGAAATGATGAATAAGGACCAAATTATATTTATATAAAATCCTTGAATTATTTATCTTCGTCATTTACTTTTTACGACGAGGTGAAGTTGAGAAACTTTTTCAGGCCTTCACGGTTGCAGAAGCTTTAGACTTACTAGTTACATACCATCAGTCCATCAGTATTATGTAATACACATATTACAGTTCATGTTTTATTTCATACTTTTTGTTATTATTGTATTTATAACCAAACAATTATCTGTCGCTTGTAAATACAGTATAATCGATTAATGTAAACTGAAAACTATACATATTTTTTTAACTGCACGACAATTTTGAACTGTCTAAAATGTCACATGGTAAGCTAGTTCCTCAATATGTTACACATGTTCCAAATTATACACAAACAGGATGATTTTAAAACATAGGGGCAAACTTCTGGAGACGATTTCTCATGAAAAGTGAAGTAGATTTTATAATTTTTCTTATAGTCTGATAAATAATACGGTGGAAAACAATGCACCCTTGTAAATGAAGTGTCGTCATTTTATTATTGTAAAATATCGGAGACAACTAAAATAAACAACGTTGATAAATTTTTTCAGTGAAGAGTTAACCTTCTTACGAATAGTTCCTTCAAAAGTTGAAGATCTTAGCATTAGGCAGTATGCAAAACGATTATGTTAAATAATATTTTCCCGATATTTTTACTCTATTAAAATTTAAACGATTTGTTTCAAAAATACATATCTCACTTAGCATTTTATTGAAAATATGTATAATTAAAAATAAACCCTTATTTTTCGTAAGGAATAACGGACTGAATGTATCAATGTTTTTTAAACATCATGTACGTACTCCGAATTTAGCCTATATGGATAGTATTATAGTCGTTGGAGTATAAGGAGTTTTGTTTCAATTAATCTTATGAAGGTTATTTCAAGTCATGGTGTAAACATTCTTTGTGTCAATTAAACGAAATATATTTGGAAGGCTATAAATGCACTATATATACACTTACCACTCTTGACATATCCTTGAATTAAACTAACGATATTTTACACAGCTTTCATTACAATTTTTGACAAGCGGAATACTAACGACACCCGGTTAGAAATACTATTTAAATAACGAATAAAATCTACCTAATAATTTGACATTAATTTCGAAATCTTAAACCATGTTATTTTAACAATAATGTTTTTCTTTGCAGAATACCTTTTAGAGCACAAGGCGAATTTGTAGTCGTTTTTGTCCTAACTGAGCAATATTAAACTCACCAACACGAATAAAACCATATTAACTACATAATCTCCAGAGATGTTGCTTCCTTTGGTCATGTATAGCACGCGAGACCACTGTCTTAACTAATTCTTTATACAACTATTATTTTAATGTTTAATGCTGTAGCATATAAATAATAGTGTGATCTTTATCTATTTTCAAAACAGTATACTATCGATAAAAATTGCTCAAAATGGTGGAAATAAACCATGTACGTCGACTAACACATTTCTATTAAAGAACAGATATTGGAATGGGTACAATAATGTGAGAGTGGAGCAGCGCCGGAATGAAGGGGCGGGGGAAACCGGAGATCCCCGAGAAAACCCGCCGACCAGCGGCATCGTCCGGCACGATTCCCACATGCGAAAATCCTGAAATCGAACCCGGATTGTCTTGTTGGGAGGTGAGTGCTTTAATCACTGCGCCAACCGCGGATCCAACTGAAGTTTCGAGTTGTCTAGAGTGAGTGCATTGCTGAGGAAGTCTCGGGGATCGCTTCAATCTGTTTCCCATCAGAACGTGAGAGGTCAATGCCTTCTGCCAGAGCTCATTGCCGAATGAAAGATGATAGCAGGAGTCTGGGGAGAGTTCGCCTAATGATTACTGCAGCCTGTTATTTGCGCCATTTTAGAAAGCACTGGGCTACAGTCACAAATTTCTCCACCATTTCATTCCTATTTTCAATGTAGAAGTTCCAACATAATAAATGTACGCGTTACGTCACACTAAAGTTTTGATATTAGTTTTCGGGAAGTCGCTCATTTTTGTTCGAACAATTATATAAACATAGAATATTCTCCTCTGTCTATTTTCATTTTATAAGTAGTTATTGAGTAAATATCTTTTGCTTCCCAAGAATTGATTTTCACTTATTTTGATTATTTTTATATCATCATACGTGTATATGTAAGAAATATTTCGTTCAAATAATGTACATTTTTTAAAACATTATTGTAGGTAATGACTTCCCAGAATTGAGTAGCAATACTAAAAAGTAAGTTTGCTTGAAATATTAAAAAAAAACTCTACTGCAGTACTTGATTGAGTGCGTGTTGTATGTGAATGTCATATATTGATTTGTTTATGGAAATGTTAATGTTATGTTTTAATAATCATTGTAAATTTTTTGCAGCAATCTGTCATGTTTAATGGAAAAGGAAGATTTTTAATTAAGAATGTGGAAGGATGTTAATTCGGCTAAACGTTGGGGGAAGTAGTTAATGAATAAACATCTAGAAACCAAACATAGTTCTGTTTTTTTAGGCAGCTTGATGTGAAACCAAGGTCATTTTTATGAAGTTAATGTTTCGTAAAGTGGGTTTTGTTAAGTAAGATTAACGTCATACGGCTTTATATACAACAAGGGTAAATGAGACATGATTTTCACCGCAATTACGTATAGACTTATCAACTTCATAGGAACTCAAAATTTCTGACTGTTGATAAACTTTGTTACGATGGAACACGTTTTAAATAGGTATCGTTGACAGCTTTCAAGACATCACGCGCATAAAAACATTGTTCCCTGGCTCATAAAATCACATAAAAGTTACTCATTCGCACAGTAATATCCCGATAGCTTACTACTTATGTAGACTAGAAATTAACGGAGGTTAGTACAATTAACTTAGCTGCTATTTCTCACCAATAAAGCGATAATATTAGCGTTTACAGCACACGAACCATTAGTTGGCGGAGGCATTTTAGGAATTCGAGCTGTTGGCAACGGAACAGACACACAGTACATTAGGTCAGTCAACTTGTACAAACAGAAAGGCTAAAATCGCGAAAAATTCGTGTAATTCTAGTTGTTTGGTATGTTGATGGGACCTGTTCCAGTTGAATCCAAGTTTGCAGCTTGGAAATACTTGTGTTAACTGCCTAATGCATGAAAATATACATAATCGTAGGCTTTTTTTTTACAGTATTTTACTTATAAATATTAAAGTATGCGTTCTAGGGAAAATGTTGAAAGTAAATATTTTAAATTGGGATAGATTATAAACAATTTGAAACCTGTTACAGCTCTCTACGTTTAATAGTTCCCGGCAAACAAAACTTTCAAAAATTGACATTAAAAAAAAGTGAAAAATGTTAGGTTTGAATCGTGTTTCGAGCATAATATCGGGAAATACTACTCATTCTACGAGCTAAGTCATCTTAAGGAAATATGTTGTTACTTAATTAACTTTAGATTAACCATGGAACTATGCCTTTAGATATTTTAACTCTCCCGTTAAGAATAAATAAACAAAAATAGGGAAAATTTGAATTTATCAGAAAATACTTCCCATGGCTATTTGTGGGTATTGTAAAAACAAAACGCATAATTCTATTTAAAAGGAATGACATGTACATATTGTATTCAAGTTAATATAGTAAAATAGCAATTAGATTAATTAAACAAAGAATTGGTTCTAACTATCAAAATTAAGAAGAATTTTCCCATCTAGTTTATACACTAAACATGCATCTTCTATCTAATGACTTTTGCAAACTGTTTTTTTTTTTTTGTGGCTGAGTGGTTAAAGTTATTGTGCACCAATTCAAGGGACTGCTTATTTAAACTCTGCAACATGCATAATAGGATCACGGAAATGAACTCGAAATAGTTAAAAGAAAATTCAATACTGTAACCCCAATAAAAATAAGCAATATTACTTCTACTTACGCAACTGTGTGCTATATTGCCCATAACTCAGTATGGCTTATTGGCTAGTTCGTGGCAATGTCACCATTTATACAAAATATGGTGTCAGCAACACCTCCTGGATGTAAATAAGACAGAATAATTCATTTTCCAGGTGCATAGTGACTATTAGCTGCTAATGAGGAGGGGGAAGGGGAACTTTTGATTGTAAATTTGACTAACATGTAAAAGTTAAGGAATTTCCCGTCCACAAAAGTTAGATGGCTCTAGTATCTCGTTTCAGCCATTCCAGGGAGAACACAAGTAGCCAATCACAAAAGAGCAGTCGGACCAGGAGTTGAAAGAGCATTTTCTATACGAGTTGGCTCCTTACCCAATTGTGTTGTTCACTGCAGAGGGGATGCTTAAAGGTACAAAATCTACCTTCTAGTATGCTTTTACTCTGCTCCTCCAAAACATTCCTGTGGGAAATGATACATTTGTAGAGGTGGATGTTGGATATATGTTACATAAGGTTATCTGGAACCATAATGGTTCCATAGTTGGTTGCTAGGTACATCAGCTACACATTCAACCACTTTGGCCAGAATATGTCAATAGTTTTTGATGGATATCCAGAGGATGGTGTCCTCAGGACTATAACACTGCTAAACTCTTACGTCGCTACACTGCTATTTCTTGCAGCGACACTTGTTTGACGTGTCAACAGTAACCAAAGTGCATCAGGTACAACGACAAGAACAAGCGACAACTGGTTGACCTTCAGTGCTTAGAATTCGAAAACCAGGTGACTGGACTTAGAGAGCTTCTGAAAATGCAGTAACATTGTGAGAATTGCACTCGACATAACTACGTCCTTTGAGAACGTACTGATAATTGGAGAGGACGTGGACCTACTGGTTCGTCTCAATGGCTTGGGCTCGACTATCGACGATGTTTCCTTCCAGAGGAATGACAGAGGTGTGTCAGGCTGCGTTCAGTTTACCACTTTTTCTTTCCGTCAAGGAGGATTGTAATTTTTCCTGGATTTGACCTTTCATTACACGCATTCAGTGAGCACGACAACCATCTCCGACCTTTTTTTTTTGTCACGGGAAACCCGAATTATTGGGCATTCTCCAGAATAATCACCATCTGGTGGATCCAGATACAGTTTTCCAGCAACCATATATCAGTCACGAGGCCATTGCCAGAGCTGGAGTTAAAGGTGCCTCGTAGATCTTTATGTTGTGGAGGACATCCACAATTCTCTGCTGGGTCTACGATACTAGCGTTTCGTGAAGACAGCAGCCAATGCGAAGATTAACTTGGCTCGTTTACCTCCAACAGAATATGCTGCCTACCGCACCTACCACCAGCTGCAATAGTGATTGGGGGAGAAGAATGAAGCATGTGGTTGAGGTTGGACGAGAAGCCAGTAGGGGTTGGTCCGAATCAATACAAAATATAAGCCTGCTCCACAAACACTTCTTAAATTTATGTAATTTAATTTGAAGGAAGGGGGGATGAGGGGCTGCATTCAGCACAAAACAGGGTTTAAGTGCTCTGCTATTGGCGAATCCTGCTTCTACAAATCATGCCTAAATGTTAATGTCATCCAGACGGATGAAAATACATGATGAAGCTGACCCGAATGCTGATGGAGGGACAAACAACGACTCTAACTCAAAACAGACAAATGTTAACATCGAATTTTACTGTGGATAATCCCAATAATGTAATATTAAATGACATTCAATTTCATTTAATTCAATGTTTATTCCTTGTACATATTCCTAAAGTATTTTTTTTTCATTAAAATACCCATAGATCGTCATGGGAACGGTGTACATCCTTTTATAGTAGTCTGATTTCCCATTTTGATTTTTACGAAAAATGGGAAAACTATTAAGTTTTCAGACGTCGTGTGCTTTAATTAAAGTGACGTAAAGTAACTGCATATTCTTCCACATGACTAGGGCTAGGGATATTTCGCGAGTTCAACAACCAACATGCTAGAATCCATTATCCTGTGTATACTGAAGCTCTATTGTTTGTCCATTACCTGCTACTCATTCAGACAGCAGACAATGAACAAATAGACGGGGCTTGTATATGCATAGCCTGCATGGAACGTTGGATTCTAGCATGCAGGTCATTGAACTTGAGAATTTTTCCTAGCCCTACACATGACGTTTCTCGTAGGTTGTGTAGTTTTCCAGATAGTTGGCTCGAAACTTGACCAAAACTAACAGTTTTTAATGTTTGGTAAAAATGTTAATTTTGTATCTCGTGAACTATTAAACGTATAGAGCTGCAGTAGGGCTCCTTTTGTTGATATTTCAATGTAGTTTAAAATATTTCCCAACAGAAATTTATATAACGTTCTTACTTTAAGAGTTATAAGTAAAATACTGAAAAAAAGTCGAAAATTTTGCAGATTTTCACACATTACGCAGTTAGCATAGGTTTTTCGAAGCTGCGAACTTACATTTTAATAATGACTGGGCAACACCCGGAAAAGAAAATACATTAGACCTACGCATTCGAACATGATACAGTAATAATATTACAAACATTGTAGATGTTCTTCGCTCAACTTCTTCCATCTTCGAAGGCGAGTGAAAGAGCAATGGGGCACTAAAAGGGCGCAATAGTTTCACCCTTATCGCTCTTCGAGCTAAACTTCTCCAGATAGGCAGGCTTATTCAGAACGTCCAAGTGTCAAAAACCATTGTTTATTAATTCAGTTGTATATTATTAGGGACAGGAATTTTTGGTGAAAAGATTTTTGTCCCACTTTGTTGCAGTGCCTTACGTGCACACCTGTGCATGTGCAGAGTTGTTATTCTTTTGACTGTACCAATCAGTGCATGATTAACTGTGACACATCACGTCTGTGATTTGCGGGTTTAACATCAAGACGCTGGGTGTTACGGCAGCCAATCAACGGCCACAAAGCCGAGATGCAGGTGCGCATGTAAGGCACTGAAACAAAGTGCTGCAAAAATCTTTTTGCGAAATTTCCTATCTCTATATATTATTATATTATTATTAGTATATTATTGTTTTAGTTATTATATACAGCCCATATGAAAAATTTTGTGTGAAATGGGAAGAAATACCCACTTTCTTTTGAATTATAGGTCTATTCAATTATATTGAATGGATTTCGATTTTTGGTGTACTTAAATGAATTTTTAAAATTCCATTTAAATACAATATGAAGACAGTTTACAACAGCAGTGTTTATAAAAAAAATTCATTACATTTAAATTGTGGTCCGTTTGATATATATATATATATATATATATATATTATATATATATATATATATATATATATATATATATATATATATATATACATATATTTTTCCGTAATTTTGCAATGGGATTTGAAGTAGAAATGGCTACGCATACTACACTGATTTAAGGCGATGAATATGTTTGATTCGGAAACATTATTTACTTAGGGAGTTGACATAACCAAGAAACACTTCAGCTAAAATGTGACAATAGTAATAATAAAATGTTGAAAATTCACAATACTTTATGCTGACAGGTTCATAAACACGCATGAAAAATAAAACGAAAATTTTTAACTCAGTTAATATCTTATTGGGCGTGCATTTAAATTAGCATGAATACACAAAACAATTAAAACCCCTGCAAAGCCAGAAAAAGTTGGCTTTGGAACAGCTGTATTCAAAATTAACACTTAACGCGCGTACTTACGTTACTAAGTTGGTTAACTTTATACTTCTTACGTACGTACGATAAGTTGTGGTTGTGAATCCAGCTTTAAGTAGTTGTAAGAACGTAAGACTTGATTAAATGTTTATGATGTTTATCGGATACTTCCATTTTTCTGCAGTAAAGTATTTTATTTGACTCGTTATAAAACTAGGAATGTCACATAATAATATTAAATTCTAAATGTTCCCGGCTCATCTTCGTCCTTCTTCGGAGGCGCACGAATGAACGATGGACCACTAAAATTGCGCAATAGTTTCACCCATATCACCGACATTTTGCACTAACAAAATATTTTGTGCACATCTAGTCTATGATGCTGTGAATCCAATCCCATGAACATCACTTACGTAGTACGTACTTACGTACGTAAAAAAGTGGTTCTTAATCCGGCTTGAATGATAGAGCGGCAACTTTGCGCAGAACCTTGGGTGTCAGGGACGCTGAGGTTCTAACAGATCATCCTGAGATGTATTAGTAGGAATAATGGCACGTGCATGTATGTATACCTGTGGAATTGTGAGAGCCTACTGTTTGCATTCTTTACGCACTGCATCTCCACAGTGTCTACTAGCATTGAGTACAGTTCGTAGAAAACATAGGTGAAATTAAGTCTCACTTCGGCTTGCACGACGTTTTGTGCTGAAGTGAAGAGATGTTGTTAAGCTCTTAACGTATACAGAAGGTCTTCAGCGCTGGTGAGAGATAACTTGGCTAGAGTATGGAGGGGCGTCAGAATGAAGGAGAGGGGGAAACGCAGTATCTTCCAGAAACCCGGCCGATCAACGACATTGTCCTGCATATGAATACGTTGTAAATAACCTTCCATAATAGTATCAGAAGTTTTTAACTTATACACAGCATTACACACTTATAGGCCATTCGGAATAAAGTGAGCACTAAAGATTTAACCTTTGAAAAAAATCACTAGCCGTTACTGCATATACATCACCACTAACAAGAGTTACTTTACTGCTTGTATGGTTGGTAGCGATTTATTGTACGTAGTTCCGTGTATTTTCCTATTTGAATACAACATTAGTGAAAGAACATATGGCGAACTCGACCTGTCTGTATTTAATACACTTCAAAATATTTACTTATGATCTTATTGACATTCATACATACATTATAATTAGACTGGATTGGCGCGAGAATTATGTGACGCTATCATCGACCTCGACTCGCCATGGCCGTTATCGCTTGCTCCGTGCTTCAGACAGTTCAAAACTCCACCAACAGGTGGCATCAGAGTTAGGTTCTCGCCGCCAAGTTGCATATTTGGTCGCATCATTTGCGTGCGTTTGCCCGTTTTGAGTATATACACTTTCAGAAGTATTGGAAATTACTTTGAGTATCATTGCCGAAATGATGTGAAACAATCGGTAATCTGTATATTATGTTTTACGTTTGCCAGCCTAAAAACAACATCTTTTTTATTTCACATGTTAAGAAAATACGTTAATTATTGTTTCTGAAGTGCGTCGACGATGTTCGTGGCAGTAGAACTGAACGAAACTTGAATTATTGAATAGCGTGTGTCATGTCTGTTGTAGTGGCGGTTTTGCGTTACAAATTCAAATAAAATATGCCCTCATTTACGAGATGCGTAACGGCAATAGTGCGTGTTGT
>PNEQ01042928.1:0-12441 GCA_003012365.1 Medauroidea extradentata | reverse complement strand
GTAAATAAAGTCAATGATCAGCATTGAACTATACATGCCTTCCAACATCAGTATATGTTTGACTATTACCTAAAAATATTTACTAACGTTACAATTGCATACCTGAATTCCAAACCATGCTAACTCCAAAAATAAAAAAAAAATCTGTACTGTGTGCACGTGTTTATATCTGAAATATGATACTAATGGAATAAAATATACTGTAATTTAATAAGTAACATATTTAAGATAGATATAAATGCACACGAAAAAAAGATCCATTTTATTGCTATTTGATAAACTGATAAATGGTTTTGAATCCAAGTCCCCAAATGATGCATGGAAAAATATTTTACTCTACTTACATTCTTAAAATTCTTATACATCTGTGTGCTAAATTTACAATTTTTTTTTACACTGATGTCGAATGTCTTTCAGTGTTTCTTGCAGTGGGACAGAATAACGTACTGTACTATTGTGGACATACGTCACTGCAATATTATGTCGTCCCACAAATATTAGAATAGAAAAAACAAACTAACGAAAAACGAAAAAAAAAAAAAGTGAAAACAAGTCTTAATTGTCTTCGTCCCAGGATTGCTGTGCTTTCTTAATTTGAAAGTATTATGTTGCTTTACGTGGTCAAAGTTCCCAGAGCGTTGACAGGTATTCATATTAAAAATAATTTCATTTGCAGGGAATCATAAATGTGTGAGTTATAGTTATGAAGCCACATTCACGAGCTCCATAAACTGTCATGAAAGGTGACTGTATTTCTGCGTTTTGTTTCTTTTTCATATTTTATCATTCTCCAACTACAATTTTCGTCTGCATAAACGATACCTTACTACGCTTTTACGACAGTGGCGAAGTCATGAAATGGAGAACTCAATTTGCTTCTTAATTTCAATAAATAATCACGAGGTCATGAGTAACTCTAAAGAGCTTCTTTAGCAATTCGCTGATCGCAACGAACGTGTCCGTTAACGGATGGCTTCTTGAATCGAAAATTAGGTCGAGTACGTAATAATCCAGACACAAATAACACCAGGAACAAATTAGTTCTGAAATCATGACAATACTAACTAGAGCCGCTTCTTATATTCCCTAGAAGCGAGGAGAATGTTTTAAAGAAATACAGGAAATTTTTCTTGAATGTTGGCAGATTATTTATTATAGCCATGCAAACAAAATTATTAGAGACTCTGAAAAAACTAGCGTTTAATTTTGCGTACAAGCAAGAATTCAATAAGCCAAGATTCGTGACATTTTCATGCCTGACCTGTGACTTATATAATTCATTCTGGAATACTGTTAAACAAATATTTTACTTACTCCAAGAGAAGCCGAATTTTTTTAAAACAATTTTGATTATGTAAGATTGGGCTATCCCGGGATGGAAAGAAGGAAGTGGCGAAACCTTGCGCCGAAAACCCTGGCCATCCAAGTGACGTCAGCATGATCACCCCCGTCATACTCGACCTTGAAGCAGGCGAGCTGCATGCTACTGGCGTAACTGTGATGACGTAGTTTGTAGGACGAGTTCATATTGCCGGACGTTTAGTTTCACCTGCTCCTTTCTTCCCGCCGTGGACCTGGACCTGCTTACGTCGGTAGGATTATATACCTACTTCAGTATTACCTTTCCCAACCTTTCAATTCAGAACTCTGTTTAGGAAAAAAATTGCAATTTGATCGTTAAGGTACATTTATTATTTTACCAAATAAGATAGGACACACTGAATTCTTATTACATAAGTTTAAAATTTTTGTCTAAAAACATATACTTAGTTTGTGGTATTTTATAATAGATTATCCAAGGAAAATACCAAGAAAAATTGAATCGCCAAATCGGTCCACAAATAATTTACTTAATTTTCATTATGTATACCCGCAAATTTACTACGTATTTAATATGTTATATTAGATGCCATACAATAATTTTGTTTAACAAATTCTTACGGACAATAAGTTCAAACAAATCTGTGTATAGCACTCGTCTTCAACATTTGCTATTGGTAGCGTAATCATGGCGACTATTACAAATAATGTGATAGCCATTAAAACACAATACTCTTTTTACCCGTTACTGCAGTAATATTTTGAAGTTTATACAACAGTTAATGTACATTTGGAAATACAAAACGTTACGAACACCACTATTAATTATATAATTTTTGTATTATGACCATAACACGTAAAAAAATAATGCAAACAACCAGAACTTCATAAAATAAAAGTTACTATTAAAATTTAATGAACATTTTTAAGTTATAAGAAAGCGTCAAAGCAGGTTTATTGTCCACTCGTATTTGCACATTTATAATCTAAAGTTTTTGTGAAGAGTTGCAGATACTTAAGTGTGACTGTATCTAATTCTGTATAAAATGTTTATTTGACGCGTGAGCTTTTTTACAGTAAATACAGAGAGCAACATAAACCTACATGTTTGAAAAGTAGGCGATGACAATGCTATTTCACAACCACCGACAGTGTTTATACTACTGAAGAGTTCTACAAACATGGCTACTGTCTGTCAGCTTTGTTTTGTAAGTATAGGCCTATTTATCTAACTGCTTCTTGTTTTATTTTATAGAACTTGACTTGACCGCCTGGTTGTAAGTATTGTATCTTCGAGGCCTGGAACACCTACCCGTATTTTAGCGCCTACACTGTAAACAGTTACTTGTATACTTACCATGCCGATGTAAAGTAGAGTTAGCAAAGTAGGTGGCGTTCCTAGAAATGCTTAGTTAACAGTCAAAAGTGCACTTATATTACCAGACTTGTGGAGATACAGTGTCAAAAATTTGCACTGCTTACAAGCTGTAGCATGTTAAGGATGTTCAACTGGGAAAAAATTATTTTATATTTGTATATGAAATAGTGTTACATTAGTTTTATGGACGTTACTTGGCTGTAAATTTTCCTCTTACAAAAATTAGCGTTGCCAGTTTTCCTTTAACCGCATTTCAAAATCAACATTTGCGTATTTTTACTTTATTCAATACTAGAATACCTATAAACATGAAGTGAAATAATTTCCACTATAACTACATGTCTCGAACTATTGCTTGAAGCATGTAAAAAAATTGTATTTTTAAAAAATTCTAAAATTTGCTGTTTTTGTTACTTTCAGCAATTATTTTTACTGCAGTAACATTTTTATAATGGCTTGAAGCCATTGATCGTGACATGTAGTTTTGATTTGATTTTTTTTTTCAACTTCATTATGTTTACTGGTTTTAGTTTTTTATGAAGTAAAAATATGCAAATATTGAATCTGAATCCATTCTGGGGATAATGGCTGAGCTAAAACATTTTGTAAGAGGATAATGTACTCTCAAGTAGCGTCTACAAAATTAACCCTAATTTATACAAACATAACATTATGATTTTCCCCCACTTGAACGCCCTTAAGGGTGCGGTCTACAGCAATTTTCCCCCACTTGAACGCCCTTAAGGGTGCGGTCTACAGCAATTTTCGTCACCATTTTTTTTTTATTTTTTAATTGTACCAGATATTTTTCTTATTTTAGACACAAAATGTGACTAAATTTTGCTCTTATTAAATTTATATATCTCTGATAGTTTTCGCGTAATGGTTTGTTAAAGTCATATTTTGCAATGTTTCCGTTTTAAGGACTACACTAAAACCAACTGATACACCGAACTAAAAAAAAAAAAAATCACAGTGGATAAATACATTACAGGCTACAATGCCATGCTCATAAAAATAAAGAATACAAATTTTTTGTATTTAAAAATGCTGAAACTGAAAATAAAAATTAAAAAACTCAATAATTTTATTTAAAAATAATATTAAACACGCTCAGAGCGATTAGACGCCGCTAGTCACGTTACGAATGATAAATACAAGATATCTGCGTGGGTGGAGTTAAGAGAGTTACGCAATTAAAAATGCAAGCGTTAATACTTATGTAGTAGAACCACAGAATATTTAGGCATACAGAAGTGAAACAGCAGGTAGGACAGCGAACGCAGCCACACACGCCAGCAAAATGGCTTCCCTGGCCAGGAAGATGGCGGAGACACCTACCGCCAATCAGCGTAAGGCGGCTACCCTGCTAGCCGGCAGCCAGGCCAATAGGAAACCTGCCGTAACATGCAGGAGCCAAACATACACGGGGCTGATATCAGCAACCTCGGGCAGCCAATAAGCGGCCAAGTTCGTATCAAACGAGCCGCCACGCCGTTTCACGTCTGTATTACTATTTATAGTCCATCTCACGTAAGAATTCCATTTTTTGACAGTTATGCTCACATTCATTTTTACTGCTGTTGCCATGGAATAAGCAGTGTTTTCCTCTGCCACAAGTGATTTTTGCACAAACACACTCAACTAGTTTTCAGACTTTATTACATCAAAATAGAAAGTATTTTTCTGTAGAAATTTGTGCATGTTATTGTCTTCAGAACTGTCAAAAAAAGGAATTCTTATGTGAGACAGACTATAGTCTGTGGTAGAACTATGAAATTTTCCCATTACATGGGTTCTAACCGAAGCATACACAATTTTAACTTTTAGTGCTAAAGTTTTTTGCTATGAATAAGAATTGTAAGTTTTGTCAATCACAAAAAAGTTTGGTATTCCCACTAGGCCATTAGAAATTCGCCGATGCCCGCCATCTTGGTTTAACCTTAGAAAGACACGCAAGACGAGGAAGGAAAACAGATGCAATAAGCCATGTAACTTAAGTTTTTATTTGTAAAGTCTAGCGAAGCATCGTTCACTTCTGTCGCAATTATTATTTCCTCTTTATTTTAATAAAAAAAATTCCCGCAATAGCCTTGGATAAAATCAATAGACAAAAATAAACTATTGAAAATCTGGCTCTATTGGCTGTTCATAGGCAATAACCTCGCTATTGTGTCAGTTCAATTTTTGCGACACTCCTGTTTAAGTTTTTAATTGTGAAATCTACTTTAGAACCTCAGTGCACATGATTTTGCGCCACCCGCGCTACGCAGACGACACATTTACTATCACTGGACGACTTTAATTTTTGAGAGCTGTACCTTTTCATAATAAAAACAATATATTGACATTTGTGCTACATTTGTTGGAGAGGAATTTGTTGCGCAATACGAAAGTTGCGTCTGTTCACTTGAATTCTAACACGACTTCGTGGCCCGAGTAAATGACAACACGGAAACTTAGTCTACATGTATATTTGCAATGAGAGGGGCCAAATATGCCTTGGAATATATATGTACAAGTTTACTTACCATGATAAAAAATATGTCTAAAATATAATTAACCTAACAACAATTAGAACGCAATAGATGGTAATATCTCTAGCTTGCAAAATACGATAACGAGCATAGGCACTAACTGTAAAAAGTCACTTTATTATACAAGAATGTTCAGTATAAAACTGTGAATAATTGATATTTTGTTTTCTTAACACTTTAACACCTAACGAAACAAATATCCATCAATATTTCACTTTATATTAGGCGACAAGGTACAGAAACGACAAATTTGCTGTGAACGCTTGGTAACAATATCTAATCCGTTCACCAGTTTTTGGTTAACGTGGTTGGTAGCTTGTTAACAGGATTTGGTTAACTTATATTGATATTTTATGTGTCTGATGAATTGAAAATTGCGAAAAATACACAATTCTCTCGTGAACGGGCGCATATTTGCCTTGATCTAAACAGATAATATAAGGCGAATTAATATTCAGTAGAACAGCTTAAGGCGGTCGCCTAACCCCCGCTTCAAATGCATTGCAGAGTGATCGTAAACAGGATTTTAATACGAAAATATTCCACGTGTGCCCATTGTACCAACGTGCGAAAAGAAAACAAACTTCAGACAAGGTCAGAACCTCATTGTTAAGACGCCACGCTCATTAAAAACACTGTTTCTAAGTCCTCCAATATGGCTAAAAACGGCCGTTTCAGACTGTCGTACTTCAAAATGTATTAACCGGATGTATGTGAAATTCAAATTGCGACCAGCACTGAACTTAGTTGCAGACTTTCCATCCATGAAATTATATGGTCACCGCTTAGTGTCCCATAGTAAAAACCGTTCGGCGGGAAGCTTGCACGCTAGTTCAGCGCTTGGCTCGTTGAGGTAACGCGGCATTTGATGCGCGCTTCAAGGTCGACCTTACTGCTCCGTCGCTTTTGAGCCTCTCACACGCGGGTAGGCGGCGCCCTTAACTTTAAAAACAGAGGATTTATTTTTGCCGGAGGAAGCCGAAGTGTTGCTGCCAACTTCAAAGCACTAGTTGAAAGACAAGTTTCATATTTTCGTATCATTTTTAAAATACAGTATAAACATGTTTCCCAGATCCCGGCTGAATTAAAAGACAAAAACTAAAGTGGAAAATAGTTGTGCGACGTCTCTTTACGTGCACAGTGTGGCAACACTGCACGGTGAATAATTAAATCAACTCTTGTTCTCCACGTTCAGGTATTATTTTATGTTTGTTTCGTCAGGTAAATGTAGAATCATGTTTGAACTGCTCAGGATTTGAACCTGCAGGTCAGAACAATAGTAGTAAGATAAGTTATATCTGTGGAGCGCAAGAGTATACTAAGTACAGTGCTATGTTGCCACATATAAAACGTCATTGTACAGAATTTTGCAACAAACATTTTCGTCTCCAGATTAGCGCAGGGATCGTGTGGTGTGCTAACTATGTGTGTGTTTATGGACAACCTCTATATAAATACTCGTTAACATATATGTGCAATATAAATTATATAATGTGGATTGTTTTTTCTAACTTTTTATTGACTCTTTGAACACCGTTCGTAAGTTATCATTATGCCGATTCAAGTTTTGACATATGATTAAATACAAAAAAATAATACAGTTACATGTAACTTGAGTAAAAAGGATAATTGCGTCAAGCACCTGCATAAAAATGTCTGAATATACAGATATTCAATGTGAAATATGACGCAGCGTTTGCAAAGTCCCTCTTCAACCAGTTTCACTTATAAACAGAAAATTTATTTTCGTGTTGAAAACAATTCCTTGCGAACGCTCGTGTTCATCTTATTATTAGAAGAGAGCTAAAAAATTCGCGTACTTATTTGTGCACAAGCTAGACTTTCAAGTACTGTATGTTTGTGTCACTTTGGCAATTGCCTTTGACTTATTTGACACTTTCTGGACGTCTCTGAGCCAATACAGGAAATGTAACCAACACACACATACATCACTTCAACAGCAAGCAGCTAATGAGCATCTGCTGTCTGCAGCAGTTTACACATATTCTTGCAGCCTAGCCTACATGTTAGTGAACACGCGAATTTTTACCGTCTCTACATATTACCAATTCAACCACGAAAATACGCCAAGCTGTCGCCCGAAGTGTACCCGATTGTTCCCGAATGGTTCCGGACAATTTTATTATGCTGTTTCTTATTTGCCGTTGAATGCCATGTTAGTAAAATGGAATATCTAGACGGAAAACTTGCGTCTGTAATATTTCATCACCACTGAAGTAATGGACGACTTGAAGTACACGTCCTCTGACGTCACACCGCAGGGGAAAAGTACTGAGGGAAACAAAGCTTGTTTACAAACATACTGATTTGCTAATTGGTGAGGGCAGAAACCAACAATTTTGTGCACTCATAGACTTGCACACAAGTGTAAATAATTTTTGTTTCATTTCATGGTTAAGATACGTAAATGCATAACATCACTGTTTACCTGAAAAAGCAGCACATTTCAAACAAATGATAAATGTTCTGTACATACATCTCATCCTGGACAAGTGAATCCAACCGCTTGTATAAAGGCTATGTTCGGTTGTAGTATCCATGGATGTAGAAATTGTATCCCACAGCAGACTGGAGCTCCGCCTCTTTTCAAGTCGTCCTTTGTCGCAAGCGGTGCGCGAATTCACGTTCCGCTGCATCAATGCAGTTGGGTGACAGACATAAATTACACTTAGGACGCTTAGCTGTGCGCAGAGCTTCAACCGACAGAGAACAATTCGATAACTACTTCAACGTTCGTGAGTGATGTGTGCTAAGAAATTACATTCAAAGATCGCTTCACGTGTTTGCGAATATTTCGCGTACCACAGCAGACTTAAAAGCTTACTATCTGAATGCTGAAAATTGTCAGATTGGATGTTCAGCGGTCTCTTTGGGCATATAAATCTTGGTGCAGAATCTGCTAAAAAAATCAAAGCTTAAATCACACATTTACTGCTATTATTGCGGCATAATATGATAAGGTCTCGAATGAGTATCTTATATAAGCGAGCTTTCCGGCGACAAGACAAGTAGGTTCAGTGACGTGTATAGAGGCTAGGATGAAGGGAATTGCACCTGCTGTACCGACCCTTGGCACTTCAGTACTTGTAGGCATTGAACACGCAGTATATGTCTTTCCACATGGCCACTCACGTTTGAGGCGTAGAAGTGGGGAAGCGAAGGACGACCCAACATATGCATCAAGCCCCCTAATGCATGAGTTACAGAACTGACGTGCTGTATTCTTCTCGCCGACATCTCGTATCTATGAGACATTCAGTTGCGGTGCAATATCGAAGATAAAGATGTGCTCTATACGCCTACGCCTTTTAAATATTCCGCGCCAATATTTTCATACATTAAGAACCCTGTACAGCTGGCTCATGAACTGTGTTGCAGCCTGTTAGGAGAAAGTATTTTAAAGTAATGCTGCTAAACATGCGTTCCGTATATTTATTTACGAAAGAAAACACATTTAAAACTATACTTCTATGTTTTTGTTTTCTAAATATCATGTTTAGAAACATAGTTTCGTGGAACCTCAAAATTACCATAAACGGAATTTATCAAACTGCTGTCTCGTAAAGAAATACCAACAGGAATCGTAAAACAGAAATAGAGAAGCATGCGTTAGGCTTTACCCTGCACTTTCCGTAAACAATAAAGTAAGAGTCACCTCTTGAAGTCCGGTAGGAAGAAGCCATAGAGGCGACACTGTTGTTGACGCAAGAGCCAGTCTGGCCCTTATCGCCTGCGTGTTACGTGCCTCAGACGCGGCATCTAGCGCCTGCTGTATAGAGCCCTTAAAATGACTGCAAAAACACTCATTTCCACCATTTTCTTCAGCTTATGCTTTTATGAGTAGTGGAGAACTTGGAATGCTATGCCACGTGTAACGTCGTTGCAACGCTGTTCCTAAGCGAACATAATTTACACACGTGGAGCAGTTTTCAAATTATTTGATAATAGCTGAAGCTCTTCACACTGTTTGGTGACGCGGTCTAAGCTTATGTATACTTGAACCTAGGTTATTTCTTCTACAAGTTAGAAAGAAAATACGTTTTCTTATGGGAAAGCTTGGCACAGGGAACATTTCTGTCACTAGTTTCGCTTCAATCGCTAAGAGACCAGATAAACACGAAACCGTAGTAAAATGAAATTTAAATAAACTTGGAAATTATGATAGTCATTTAATTTAATTTTAAAGTGAAAAGAAACGTATTTCGCATTTTAATTTATCAACTTTATGTAACTTAAAATTCAGGAAAACTATGTGATTTGTAAGTTTGGTGCACTAGCGATACCAGCGCTCAAGTGGCAGAAATTTTCCCTGTGCCAAACTTAAAACAGTGATCTCTCTAACCTGTAGTAGAATTAACCTTACTTGAACTCAGGTGAGTGAGGTTATGTCTCCTCGCCTCGCCGCTATGCACGCCAACACACGCTCATGCGCGCCAGACAAGCTTGCAAATGGACGAGTGTCCTAAGTCAGCTCCCACGAAGAGGCGTGGTTCGCTCGTCGTTAGTGTTCCACTTCAGTACTAATTGATTAGCGCTCGGGCGAGGAATTGCCGCCACGCTAGTCTGTTACAAAAATGGCGACGAAAGACTGGAACCTTTGGAATTATACTTGCAAATTAACTGTGATTTCATAGTGTTATTTGGCGTCACTAATGCACCGGAAAAATATTCTTGACAATTATATTATTCTTAATCACAGCAGCGTCAAAATCTTGGCTTAGTGTTTAGATTTCTTGGCCAGTCAACCAATTGTCTCGGGTTCGATTCCCGGCCTGGAGGTGAACATTTAATGTCAGGTCTATGGGTTCAGGCCTGGATGTTGGTTGGTGGATTTACCTCCGTCCCTACGGAGGCTCGAAAATTTCGTGAATTATTTAGAGAAGACAGATTTCAAACTTCTGTATATTAAATTACTTTCGCGATTGTGTCACTGCAACTGAAAGTCTTGAGGACTGTGAACCAATATCACACCTGCTACCTTGTCACATATCGTCGTTGATTTTATGAAACCTCCTATGTGCCACATGATACACAGTATATTAAAGTTATTTTCTCTGTGCCTGTGCTTGTGTTACAGTTTACACAGACGGATAGAAATTATGCTTTAATGACATTTTACTGTAGTTACTAACAAATACCATAACACTGATAGTGATTATATGTTTTTGTCTCTCCCGAAAAAAAATTATTTTAACATATAGGAGATTTCATAAACTCAGTGACGATATTATATGGCTAGGAATACTTTCGTAAGTTCAACGACCAACATGCTAGAATCCGTTATCCTCTGTATATCGAAGTCCTACCATTTGTCCATTACCTGCTACTCATTCAGACAGTAGACAATAAACGAATATACTGGGCTTGAGTATGCATAGGATATTGGATTCTAGCATGCAGGTCATTGAACTTGCAAATTCTTCCTAGCCCTACATACATAACTGGCCACTCACTGGAGCAGCAGTCAATGTACAAGTTTCAAAGATAGTGTTTACACAGTACAGTGGCTCATTCTAGACTAATAGTCTCAGGTGCCTCCCCCTCCCTCCGAAGGCCATTAACTTCCAGATTAAATTGGAAATGGTGTAGTAAAAAAATGCCACAGTGTACTTCGTGCACGAATTATTACGCATTTAGCTGGCTACCCAATACTCGAAGCGTTGCATTTCATTGTGTTGCGATAGGACAAGGCAACGAACAAACAAGCTTGCGGTTACCACAACTGTGGTATTATAACTGCGTTAGTGATGCTGTTTTTTTTCAGCCGGGGAAATTTCGTTTTGAATGTAATCTGGAATATTTGTTTTGTCGTGACAATTGACTGTCGCCGCCGCAAAGTAGATGTAAAAGTTCGATGTATGTACGCACGTCCAAAATGTAAACAAACAGGCATTTTCCATCCATTACATCACAGGACATTGGCGTCAGTCGCAACGCTAGAATTTCACGCAATACACGCGTCGTCGACGCTTTGCGACAGACATCTGTATTATTCTTGTTGTGTAGAGCACTTCGTGACGAATCGCTAGTTCAACACCAGTGGAGGTTCTATGGTTGTTGCCAGGGAGTGCACAAGTTGCAGAGAACTGTGTATGGTTGTGCTCTAGTTGACGGTATAGCCACTGACATGCTGGCATGTAGGTGCCGCTTACTACTGTCTGGTCACAACACAATAAGTAGCCAGTACATATTTCATGGTCATTGGCATACGGCGATGCGTTCACACTTGTGTGCAGTCTAGGCAACTTGTGCGCTTCCATGGCAACAAGACTCGAGCCGCCACTGTTCAACACACTGCGTTTCTCTTTCCTGCAAGCAAATTTTACGCGACGTTACAAATTTGGGTGTCAATATATTGGGGAAACAATCCTCAAACTTAGAAGGACACTAAATGTTAATGGACGTAGGTACGAAAACGCACAGTTTATGCAACACAGTTTACAAGTTATTGATGCAATGGTGCATAGCATAGCGTACCGGCTGGATCTTATCACTTTGGAATTACATTGCGGATATTGTTGGCAGCTACATGCCGGACAAGTCGTATGTGATTGGACGGTACGCACTGTATGATGTAGCCTGGCCCTGTGGGGCGTGAAGGTGGTGGGGCCGAGGTGTTCGGCACCCGGCTCTTAAGTGAGTGTAAGAGAAGTACGGGTCATGGGGAGTTAGACGCTGGTAAACGATGTAGGGTTTTGGAGCCGGCCCTATGTTTAGTAACCGTGTCCCTCATGATCTTGGAAATAGCTCCGGGGGATGTTTGGTGCAGAAGATGCGAGTCGTCAACTGTGCCTAGTCCAGCCTTCCCTCCACCCCTGCCACCAACACAACCTGTAATGGGGTGTGATGCGATTACATAGCCTCTCGCACTCCAGTCCATCTCCACCTCCTCGTGGTCAGGGCTGGTAACGTGGTGCTTGCACTACGGCTAACGGAGTGAGGACGAAGACCGGGCAAGTGGTGGCCCCCCCCCTTGTGCACGAGGTGTAGATCCACGGCGGGGTGTCTTAGGCCATGCTTCCAGAAGCTGGAACGGATGCCCCAGCCTGCTGTGCAACCTACGAACAGATTGCATGTCCCAACCGAGGCACGCACAAGTGTCCTGCGTAGCAGATCTCGAGCAATGTTGATCTGGAGAAGGGGTTCTGGAGCCCTGGAAGGTGGACACCTGCTCGGGTGAAAACT